>KB672868.1:18478135-18699517 GCA_000349145.1 Anopheles dirus | reverse complement strand
GTGTCGCCGGAACCTACGGCAATGTGGTAGCTGTAGCTGTACTGCGGGTTCGGGTCGTAGTCATCGGCAACCTTGGCGACGACCGGGGCGGCAACCTTGGCCACAGCCGGGTAAGCTCCCAGAGGAGCGTGGTAAGCTCCGAGCGGGGCTGGGTAGCCGATGGCGACGGCGTTGGCGACGGCCACGATGGCGGCGAAGACGGCGAACTGCGAAGGATTCGGACAAAAGGATAAGGAGTCAGCCAAGCTTGTCCTGTTAACGTGCGCGCGATATAGAAACCCTCGCAGACACTTACTTTGAATGCCATTATGAAAATGTGTGTACTAGCTGCTACTATGTTCTTGCTAGACAGATCGAGTGATAGTGATACCTTTTCGACCGTATCACCGAGTTTTTATATGCGTTTGCATTTGGGTTTCCAGTCACCAAACCCATTCCGGTGCCGATCGTGAATGAACTCGTGCTCTGCTGCACGGGAAAGAATTTTTTGCACTTTTCGTCAACCTTCGGCCCCACAGCGATATCGAGAGTGGAGTGAAAGAAATGGATTGACTTCTGCCTTCGCGCACAAGCGACGCACAGGTGATCGTTGGGCGTTGGGTGGATGCTGTTGGGCCGATGCGATGACTGTTGCATGTGACTTGCCGGCAGGGCTAGGCGTGTGCGTACGGCCACGCGGTTTCTTGTCTCCACCGCTCCGCAATCGGGTCATACTGCGCCAGCTGGTTCTGCTAGTTGCAGCCGACGACAATGCGACTGGGGGTAATTGAGACAATACTTCATCAACCTCTGCCGATCCTCTTGGGCAGTGCGCACTTGCGTGCACTTGGCTGTGCACGGTAACCGTTGCCGATCGCTGCATTCGTGATCTTCACGCGGGCAGGGTCAATTTGGCTCGACAAAACCGGCCCCGCTTGCCGGCTGCGATCGTGCGCGCTGTGCACTGCTAGGGTAGCAGCATAGGCGATTAGCTATTAGGGCGAGTTAGATCGCGTCGGAAGGGCGATAAGTTATTGCATCCTATGTGATGTCAGCGTGCAGCGTTTGTCCTGGTGCGAAAGTGAATGTGGATTGTTGATTGAACTCTACTCCGGATATGCTGGGGAAGTTTGAAATCTGCTGAGCGCTGATCGACTGTATTGTTTATGGTACGAGAGTTCAGGTCAGAAATGAGCTGAGTCGTTACAAATCAACCCAATTTGTTCAATTACACTGGCTTGATTTGATTTTTGTGCAGGTAAGGCAAATTCTGACCAAACATCGCTTCAAATATGTTCATAATTGCTTCGTTTATGTACGTGCGATGAGTTAGAGTTTAATGACCTATGGACTTAGGGATCAAATGCTGCGTATAAGACGCATTGTCATTGCATTACCAATTATCGATCCATCCAACCTATGAAATGTAATTGTCTTAGACTCTCTTCAAAACTCTGGCAGGAAAACCACGCATCTAATATGAGCATTGGAGTTCATACCTGTGCCTTTCACGATCATTGCGCCTGGTGGTGCAGTATAACCGGTCGATCAATTTGCCATATGCTGCAGTTTCTGTATGCAACACAACGACGTGCTAATACCCTACTCCGAAGAGGTGTGGTACATTTTGCCGAATCCGATCATGCCCATAAAAGTGAGCGTCTTTCGCGTGGCTCATAGCATCGTTGCCAGACCGTGCATTGTATAGAGAACATGGTGAGAACACCTGCATAGCAAGAGATTTGAATGCGCTTAAGATGCCTTTAGCGACACCATGCTTTTGGTGGGCTCGCGTAGACGGTTTGGTACAGCCTAGGGGTATTCTTGTAAAACCTCCACACGAATCTTTATTGATACTAATCCCAACACGGAGCATTAAACTTTGGTACGACTATCTACTAACGTTCCCACCGCCCAGTTTGCTGTGATATACCAAGCGTTGAAAACGAACTAGTCCATTATGAAGCTTAAAAGTATGTTGCGGCGAATAGCAACTTAGTTGACGCTGCATCGGAAACCCCCCGGCATACCATGTGCCGACCAGGCGCTTGAATGTCACCGTTAGGTGTCGATAATTGTGGAAAACTCTTTACTTCACACAATATCTAGGTGCTGCCGGCACGGTCAAGTTGAACCGCAAGGGCTTGATAATAACAGTGTCATACAAAATAAGTAGGGGAAGTTGGTACGCCCATCATTGATGGTACAATAATGAGTTACTGTAACAAAAGACTCTATCGATAGAAGCATATTTTAAACAATTATTAATAGACAGTTTTCTTTACTTCTAATTTTGCAATACACGAAACCAAATCATACATTATTTCGCAAACACCTCGCCTGTCGATCAAGCTTACCCGTGCCAGCCCTTTCTTTGCGATACTGAAATGCATTTAATCGATATTGCACAATCCATGTACAGTTTGATGTGTGTGCAGGTCAGTTTTCGCGCGCTCGAATTTATCTGATGCAATATAGAGCATGCGTAAAACAAGCCCGTTTACCACCGGTACGGTAGCGGGTCAGCTCGCGCGACACAGCGCAGTTTTATATTATATTTGGGTCACATTGATCGCGCACAAGGTCGTTTGCGACCCAGAGCCGCTCGCTTGCAGGATGTTGAATTGTTTGCCACAATGTTATTTGATACTACTTAAACAATTTTCAAAAATATATACGTGAACAAATTATGCTAATCATTTAATTAAACAAGGAGTAGAGAAACAACTTTCTCCTATATCTGCTCTGTTATCTTCAGCAATTCGAAAAACCTTTTATTACGTTTATATTTATAAGCTAGATTGAAAGACTTCTATGCTCAGTAAAGCGACGAACCTGTTATGAGAAACGTGAGAAAGTGCATATTAATCTTTGATACAGTCAACATGATAGTTGGCCGTTATAGAACATATCTGGATGTACGTGTTGTCAACCTCTGGCTTTGACTTTGACCCACACGTGACCTTCAACCGTCACCTAACGGTGACATTACTTCCTTCTACGGAGCATCCTTGGCCGCACTGTCCGATAGCGAATGACACCGGTATTGCAATGATAACGGTTGACTCACAGTTATGCAACGATCTGCACCACCCTACCCACCGGACGTCCAGCCGTTCCATATTGCACCGAGTTTCACTTTTGTCGGCGTACAACGTGGCGGTCGCGTTTGCTTATGATATCCAGCTTATGCAACCGTAAGCAAGGATGACCAAAATGTATCTTCGGGTACCGATCGCCACCCGAAATAACGCCCCCCAAATTGAACGGCCGGCAATCCCTACCGCGTTTAGGGCGGCGGCGTCTCGCCGCACTACTTTTGCTGTGTACGACGTCCCGAATTCGGCTGCCAAGCTGCCGTTGTGAATTTTTAATCACATTATTATGAACCCATCGTCCATACGCATGTACTTGGATGGCTAGTTGCTAACCGATTGATTTCGGTCGTTCGGGGGGTTTTGTTTGGTGTGTTGTGTATGTCACCTTATGAACGATTCGTCATAAACGGAGGGAGTGCCGTGGGAGATGCGCTGTTTCGGTTGTGAAGCTTTGCTTTATAAACCAGTGTCCGCCGGTCCAAATGGTATCAAAACAGTTTCAAACATCATCCAGTGCGGTGAAGCATTCCCGTTGTCTAGCTCTGTGCAGTGTGTGTCCTTACAGGAAGCTCAAAATGAAAGTGAGTAGAACATCCTGCAAGCCTGCAATGGTGCAGAACATCATTTCAACAACATTTGCTTTCGCAGTTCGCAGTGTCCATTGTCGCGCTCAGTGCAGCAGTAGCGATGCTCGGAGCGCAGGCGGCAGTCGTGCCGCTAGCACCAGCCGTGGCCGTAAGCACCAACTACGATCCACTGCCACAGTATACCTACGCGTACAACGTGCAAGACGCACTGACGGGCGACAGCAAAAGCCAACAAGAGACGCGAGATGGCGACATCGTACGAGGTTGGTTTCGAGTTCGAACAGCCTGCACGAACCCGGCGGTCTGCTCGATTGCGATTCGAGTAGCTGGGCGGCTGGGCTGCCGGCTTTTTTCTCTTCTCAAACACGCTTCCCCTTCTGTTCGTTTCGTGTCTAGGTTCGTACTCGCTGGTGGAACCGGACGGCACTCTGCGCACGGTTATCTACACGGCCGATCCTGTCAACGGTTTCAACGCCGTCGTCCAGCGTGGTCCGCTCGTGCCGAAGGCCGTCGTTCCGGTGGCCGCTGGCCCGGCAGTGTTCGCACCAGCCCCGGTGGCGCGAGTGCTAGGCTAATGCTTCTCTCTGCTAAGCCCAACCGCCGTAGGATAATTTAGTTCGATTCGCTTTACCTATCGTTTTTGTTGTGTTTGTACAGACTGAAATAAATCAAACAAAATATAGATACCATTGTTAACATCAAAGTATGGAAAGTGTTCTTCGTCATATGAGTATGTGAAAAGCCAATGGCCTACAGAAACTGATGCAATTGGTCTACCAATGATCGCATGCGGGTAGCCGATCAGTGGCCTATCTCAAGGTTCACGACGCTCGGTACGAAATCGCCAGCACCGATCGGTTTTGGATATTTTTGCTAATTAATTGGGTTGCTCGTTCATTTGCGAAAACACGGCGGAACGTGCTTGTACCGCGACGTGTCGCATGACGCATGAGGTAATATTTTTCATTCATTTATGACATTCCATCTATGCACTATGCGTTACGTGCTGTGTACGAATGTTGAAGTAGAAATATTTTTTTTTCCATCTCAATATGAAGTATTGGTCATTTTCAAGTAAAATGGAAAGTAAAACTAACGTAAAAATATTTGCTTAAACATGGCATTCTATCATGTCTTGTCGTAGTGTTTTTTTATTATTTATTTGTTTTCATAGTAAAATAACTGTTATAATATTTTGAAGAAACTATTCAGAAATTGAAAACCCCCAGGCGCTCACGAAAGTACAGAAATTGAAAAAAACGGATCACGAAAAATATTCGTTCGATCTTGTTGTAGTCAGATCGAATTAGCACGGGGTTGTGTGAGTTCAAATGCTAAATAATAAACACATATTCAAATAATTAAAAACAGAAACATGAAAACCTTTTTTGAGTTTGTTGATGCTTTCGTACCATGAAAAATCTATCTGAAATTCTTCGCTCATATGATGGTCTGTTGGAACTGATGTAAATCAGATATTTAAATCATGTAAAGTTTGAAAACTGTTAAAGTTATTTAATACTTGTCAGAAAATCAGAATTTGGTTAGATTTTGGAGGACTTAGGGGATTTTCCGATTAGTTTTTGTATATTAGTTAGAAATTGAATCTCTTCGCATACTTCATATTCTTTCTAATGCCTTTTTTCATATTCTGGCTCTGTTAATAATAAAAATAACCCCGTACTCTGCTAAGAAATCATGTACATGCTATTTGAAGTGAAGCCAAGAAAGCTCCACGAAAGAAGAGAGACGAACAAACGAGTCAATTAAAATAATGCTCAGAACGATCTCAATTCGATCGCTCGATCGGTACACGCGTATTACGCAATGATTGGCGGTGCGACACTAACGTAACTGGATATCCACCAGGCATGTGGAATCTATCGAAACACCCGGCATGCCATTCTTGTACCGGCAGCAGCAACAGCAGCAACGGTACCGACCGATTCCTCGACGCCCCCTTTCACCCACGGCACCACCGTAATGTTCTGTGGTTCGGCTCGGTTCGCGTGGCCCGTGGAGGCTTCGGTGTGCCAAGCTTTGATGGACACGACCGCGAGCGCTTTCTCACTGGTGGTAGAAATGATTCGAGAATACATGATTTAATTAATCGAGCTTTATGCGCACATACGCCACACGGCGTCGCACGGCGTGTGGAAGGAGAACAAACAAGAAAAAGGGTAGAGATGAGAATGAGAAAGAGAGGATAGAGCAAAAAAGCACCACCGTTTAACTAGTTCACTGTGTCAGCTTTGTGACGTTCTGCACGAGACTGTTGAACTAACTGAGGCGTTGGGTCGCCCGGGCGCCTGTAAACCCACAGGCCACTGGCGCTGTTGGGAAAGACCGACGAGCGGCGTCCGCTCGATCAGCTGTTTACCGGCCAGTGTGTAATTGAACCTGCCTGTCTGGTCCGGTCCGGTCTGGTGTCCAGCAAACGGTAGCGACAAACTATTCCATTGACTACCCGGTGCAGCAAGTATGTGCACTGGTCCCGCTTTTTTTCCACGCCATCCCGACACATGAGAGCTGCACATGGTCGCAGCAGGGTAACGCAATCGGGCGGTGATTTAATAGAGAGTTTCGCCACGAACCTAAATCGATTATGCGATTGTAATGAGGTTAGAAATAATCTCTCCGCGGGCGTCTTTGGACGGTGGTTCTATTGTTTCCAGGGCGCCTGGGGTATTGTGATGGCTTTTTTTTGTTCTGCTGTCTGTTTCTAGTGATGGAAGGCTGTGATGTTTCATTGGAAAAGCAACTTCTATCTAAGACCAGAATTTTAAGTTTCTTTCGCTAAGTTACTGCTCCTAGTTTTCTTTAACCTCTTCCATAGAATCGATTCACTTGAACAAAGCTTTTACTCCAAATATCACTGTTTTATGGATACATCTTTATTTGTGCTGTCTGCAGGAAGTGATCTTATACGTACCTGTCACTAAAGTTTTGCTCCAAACATTGTTTCTAGCATTCTCTGCTTTCTTGTCCACCAATATTCTCACTGGACAATAGATTCTCTTCTATCTATTATTCTAATAGATTCAATTACTTTTTTAAAAGCAATACCCTGAACATGGGGTTGTCCTGCCTTTTCTGCCGCAACTCACCAACGTCCAAACCGGCGTGTAAAATGATCTATTTTACATTGAAAACGGATGCGCGATGGAACGGTGGTGGAGCGTGCGGTGGAACGTATGCACTTATAGTTGCTCTCGTGCACAAGTCATCAAACCCGTCCGCCGCGGCCGTCGCTGTGGTGGGAAAAACAAAACCCACGTCCTCCAACCCGTCAGCAGCACAACGCAAGATCGATCTGCAGTGGTGCTACGTCGCAGAACGAAGCGCGCGCGCGCGCAGAGCAAGCGAGAAATGACGCCGAAACGAAAGGGAAAACAGCAACGACCGCCCCTTGTACGTTTCGGGCGTCAGGTTGCCGGCCTTTTTCTGTCTTCTTCTTTCCTAACCCAACGCACCGCCAGGTCAGGTCCGTCAATCTGCGGGCGCAGCATCCGCTGACGTGTCGCGCCCGACACACCGCCGGAGAAGGTTTGTATTTATAGGAGCGCACGGATCGTCCTGCAGTCATACCAAAGAACAGCCTTGCCCGGTGCACACGGTAACGCAGGACAATCGGAGGCGAGCTTAAGGCGCGTGCAGTTTTCAGTGGAAAGTGTCCAAGGTGTTCCCGCTCGCGGTTCGGTCAGTGCAGTGAAAAAAAAGGACAGACACAATGATTTCGAAGGTGAATAACACACGGAATGGAAGCCGTTGATAGGCAGGAACATAGTGCAACGCTGTCTTTTCCCTGGATCGATGTTCCCACAGAACTAAACAAACGTCTGCAAGTGAAGTTAAAGTGGTATGAGGCATGATTTTGAAGGCAACACTATGTGTGCGCCTTCTTTAGTTCTAGGGATCACATCGTTCCAGGTAGAACGTAGCCTGCAGAACTGCACAAGCAACAACTTCAAACAGCAACGAAAGCAATCGGAACACCTCGCTAAACCTTCTTGTGAACCCGTTACAGGTACTATTCGTGGCCTCGCTGGTAGCGGCGGCCGTCGCATCGCCAGTGTACGGACCACTTTCCTACGGACCGGCGCTCTCCTACGGATACGCCGCCAAAGCCATCCAACCGCTGCACACGGTGGCTGCCGCCCCGGTCCTGCACGCACCGACCGTCGTCGCAGCCGCTGCCCCGATCCTGAAGCACGTCGAGGCGTACGATCCGAACCCGCACTACAGCTTCAGCTACGGTGTGTCCGACCCGCACACCGGCGACTCGAAGCACGCGGAAGAGACGCTCGCCAACGGTGTCGTGCACGGTAGCTACTCGCTCACCGAACCGGACGGTACCATCCGCAAGGTGACGTACACGGCCGACAAGATCCACGGGTTCAACGCGGTGGTGGAGAAGAGCGGCCACGCCATCCACACGGCACCGGTGCTGAAGAAGGTGGTGGCGGCGGCCCCGCTCGTACATGCCGCCCTGCCGTACTACCATCACTGATCGGCGATGGAGTGTGGCGTCACTCCCGGCACACGACACACGTTCGCTGTAGATACGCACGCGTTTAGGTTTAGGGCGCCGCCGGAAACCCTGCGGCCGTACTCTGTTAGTAATTGCAATTACGATAGGAAACAGCTGAGCAAGATGAATAAATAATACAAAAAAATATTAGTGTAAACGTACACGGACAAACCTACAAGCGGCCTGCGGTACATCTTCCCGCCCTCTCGAGCAACGCATTCGAGATGGACCTGGAGAAGAGATTCGGATGGTGAGCCAGTAGTTTGTCGTGCTAGATCTGGAGAGTCTAGACGTTTTTTTTGCTATCGAGCAATGTCTGTAGAACAATCTGTCCTCTTTCTTCTCAATAAAAACATGATTTCACAGTGAAAAACCCAAAGTCAGGTGTTACTGCGAGCTGCGTAGCTGTTCGTAAGGGGCCTTGCAATACAATGCAAGCTTACGTGCGTTGAATTTTAAGTGTCCAGGTTTTTTTTTTCTGCACAGTTGAGTTATCTTCAAGGTGCAGTTTCTTTGGCTCGTTTAATGGCTCAATTATGTTTGTTTTCTACGAAAAACTAACATCCTCCTATGCGCGGGTACGTTCCCATGGCCTACTTTTGCCTGGTTTTCAGTACGAGTAGAACGAAATGGGCGCCTAAGAGAAGATTGAACCTGCCAGAATTGGGCTCCGAAATGAAGGGTGCGTACTCTTCTGGGGCAATAGCCATTTCTTGTGCGTGGCCCTTCGGCCAGTTTAAGCTATAATTAACCCTTTCGCGAGCAGGCGGCCGTTGCGCAAAAGTGTCGTTTGGCAAGCCGTTTGTCGTCGACACTATTAGGTCGGTTCGATCGGAGCGGGCAGCATGCGCACGGTATGTACGCTCGTACGTCAACTGCAGCTCTGACTTGAGGATCGCATCGGGCCCGTAAGTGACATGCGACTGCGAACCCATAACCCGGTACCGGTTCTCGCTTATATAGGATGTATGGCTCGATCCGCGAACCAGCGCAGCCATTACCGTGAATATCCTCCGGAATTTGTGCCATCTCCCTCTTGCACGCACACACGCGGTTCCTTGCCTCGCTGGACGTGTGCGGTAGCAGCAGGCCGCTTTACGCAACGGCCCCAGCAAAACGTCGTTAATGCTGCGTGACCACACAGGGGCCACTAGACGACATTGCCACGATGCTGCCACCCGCTTCACCTTCTTCGGCTGGCCGGCACGCCAGCTTGAACATGGCAAATCTAGGCCAGATACCAGGCGTGTGTTTGTGTGTGTGGTAGGTCGTTGTTTTTTTAATGCACTACTGTAGGGCTCCAAATTGAAATTCTCAACCATCCGCCCGCCTTCGAGCCCGCCCAACCGGGCGGTTATCGATCGGGAGGTTTTGGAGGGGCGAAAGAGTGCCACCACCTTTTCACCGTGCCTGCCAGGAATGCGTATGTGTACGTATCGAAAATTCATTACCATTCGTCGTCGAATTTATCGCACGTCGTCGATCTATATGAATGACAATTCACTTTCAGTAGGGTCCTCCGGCCCGTGCGGGTGCACACGCACACGATTTCGGACGGCAACCGGGCGGCCTAGCTACCGATCCATTTTCCAATCTGTTTGGGGGGTGGGGGGTGGGGTGGGATTACGGACTTGAGTGCCGGTCGGCGATGACTAACCGAAGATGTCGCAGGCCGTATTGTAGTACATGCATTATTAGAGCACTTTTACGTGGCAGTGTGAAAGTTTTGAGCTGTGCATCTTTAGACGATATTAGCAGATATTTTGGAGACTTGACAACCGTACCGAGGTTAAAGTTAAAGACTTTAGCCCTATCGAATCCTATGAACAATCTCGATGAGTCCTTTGTAATGGTTTATGAAGCAATACAGACACATTGCAACATTGAACAATGATATCATAGAATAGCTATTCGAATTATGAGGTGAACACAACCTGCTAAAAGCTATTGTTAGCTAATCTGCTAAGATGTTCCAGATTTAGGGAGCTTCCTGAGAATATTCTCAAGAATCTACCTAACAATGACTAGCACAATGAACAATAAACATCATAGAATAGCTATTCCAATTATGGGTTGAGTACAACCTGATAAGAGCTATCCTAGTAGCCTAGTAGGATGTTCCAGACTTAGTAGACTTCCCGTAAGGACTAACATGCTATGATGCTTCATTCGTATACAACCAAGGTAGTTTAGGGAGGCAATTTATCCAATTAGTCTTCCACTCGTCTTTGCTTGGAGCGTGTCCTTTTAGACGTGTATATAGTGAGTTCTATTAGTTCTACGGTGTCTCTGCGTTTAACTTTCTTCACATTCTCTTTGACTAGAATAGTCCTTCTGAATCATTTAGACGTATTGAAATACTTACTATGATGAACTTTCTTTAATGTTCCTGGGATTTGTTGATCTTCTAAGCAAAACAAAATGAAGACATTCGACAGTTTGGTCAATCATGTATTCATACACATAGTCAAACATAGAAACCTCTAGCTGATGTATAGTTCCCATAATGTTCAGGTATAAAAAATTGACAAGGGGACATGGTTTCTGAGTTATGACAGATACATGCTATTTCGACAGATATTAATCTTTTATTATACATTTTAGTTCCATTAGTTATTGATTTCTACTTCGTGTTAAGTCAAATTGGTGTATTCCACTTAATTTCTTGACATACTGATCATTTGTACAAACCTTCCCAATGCATTATCTCCTTAAAAGGAATGCGAGCATAGATCGGAAGTCAACCAATGCGCTTATTCGCAGTTCGTTCAATCTAAGCCATCTGCGGCTGCTTACGCATCGCTTTCCACTAATGAATCATTAGTCTTTCGGCGTTACCTAACCCCTCCGGTGACCTTGAATTGTTCGCGCTTATCGCGCCCCCGGCATCGACCACGGATCTCAGATCCCGTCCCGTCCAGTTGTGCATCCCTTTCGGGAAGCGCAACTTTCCGTCAACAGGAACCGCCCGTCTCCACCGGGGAAAGCCACTTTCCCCCGTTCGTTCCCGTGTGGTGCCACCTGCGCATAGTAACAAGTGCGTCTCGTGCCAACGGTGTGCGCAAGTTCGAAACTCGAACAAATATCGTCCACGCACCGGGCGGCGGGTGATACATTGCCGTGCCGAGCCGAGCGAAAGATGGGTAAACGTGCGCGGAATCGTCGATCAGGGTTGTCGCGCGAAAGACACGAAGAAAAGGACGGGCACGCGTTTTGGCCACATTGGCCTTATTATCGGTGCGGGGCGGGGAGTATGTAAATCCGCCGTCAGCACACGTCGCGCGACCGTATCAGCCGTGGGGCAGGGCGAGTTCGTCGTCGATCGAATTCGGATTTGAGTTGGGTATAAAAACCATTCGCCGCCATCGATCGGTACGTCAGTCAGTTGCGCTTCACTTCAGCCAAACAGTGTGAAATCTCACCACCCCCAAGCCTACAATGAGTTTGCTCAAAGTAAGTGTCCCCAGCGGGTCGTGCCGGAAACCGTGCGAATGTGTCCCTAAACACGTGATCCTTTGCTTCTTCCACGTTCCCGAATCGTCCCTTAGGTTGCCGTTTTCGCCGCCCTAGCCCTGTGCGCTAGCGCCGAGCCTAAGGCAGATCCGGCGCTGCTGGCCGCACCCGTGTCGGCCCCGCTCGCCTACTCGGCACCGTTCGTGCAGGCGCCCGTTTACGCTCGCTCCTTCGCGGCCGCTCCGGTGGCGGCGGCCTACACGGCCCCGCTCGCCTACAGCGCTCCGGTTGTTGCCCGTGCCGCCTACACCGCCCCGGTTGCGTACACCGCCCCGGTAGTGGCCCGTGCCGCTCCGGTCGTCGCTGCCGCCGCCTACACCGCTCCGGCCGTCGTTGCCGCCCGTGCCGCTGCTCCGCTCGTGGCCGCTGCTCCGGCCGTCGTTGCCGCGCCGGTTGCCCCGGCCGTCGTCGCTGCCCGTGCCGCCCCGGTCGTGGCCGCTGCCCCCGTGCAGGCCGAGTTCACCGACGCCTACCCGCAGTACCAGTACGCGTACAACGTGCAGGACGCGCTGACCGGTGACTCGAAGACGCAGGAGGAGACCCGCGACGGTGATGTCGTGAAGGGATCGTACTCGCTGATCGAACCGGACGGTTCGCGCCGCATCGTCAACTACTACGCCGACCCGATCAACGGCTTCAACGCGGTCGTCCAGAAGGACATCCCGGTGGCTGTCGCCACGCCCGCCGTCGCCGTCGCCGCCAAGACCGTCGTGGCCCCGGCCGTCGCTGCCAAGGCCGTCGTCGTCTAGACGCCTGTTCGGATCTGTGTATATAGGACCAAGCCAAGCCCGAGCTGTAAATAGTGCCTCCAACGCCTGCCATGTTACTACCCAGCGGTAAAACAGCCGACAGGATCTGCGTGCAATACTTTGATGCATTCGTCCATTTGTACATAATTTCCACTGTCCCTCCTCCCCACCACCACCTTGTGAAGCACTTCCCAAACACACACTGACTTCCCACAACCCTGCACCTGCATCCCAACGCCCCCATCCCGGAAAACCCCGTCCCCGATTCCTGATCCATAGTTTCGGTCTTTTCTTTTGCAAAATTGTTATAAGAATGTGAAAAGAAATACAAGAAAACCTGTTTTTGTAATGAATTGAAATGAAGCGTGTTGTTTGATTTGCATTCCAATGCATCTACTTATACCTGCGTTCTTAGGAATAAGATATCTGTCAAATCTCGTTCATAGCTTGCAAATGTCAATTTTCCACTAGCATCCAGTGTTTTGACCCCAATCAAAGCCATATTATGCATAGTATCAAAGCCAACATTACTCAAGCTATCAACGAGGGCTTCAGAACGATGTCGTTTTCCCTACAGAAGGGAACTACGTCTCGTAATATCTCACACACAGTTTGTTATATTCCACTTTTAAAGATAGTAAACACTCAATGACGTCCTTGTTGTCCAAATCTAATCATCAACTTCCGTTGTGTTTTCTTCTCCATAGAACCAGCGATGATGAGTACTGGCGTTTGTCGCATCACGAGAACGTATCCCGCATGCGCCTGAAACTGGAGCCGGACCTCTACCACGATCCCCACACAGCGGCCGCCAATTTACGTGACAACACTACCTCCACCTCGCAGAGCCGGCGGCTTTCGTCGGAGTTTGGATCGACGTTCGCACCGGCCGCCGTCGGCGACGAGAACGCCGACGAGGAGATGCTGCTGCTGGAGGAGGAAATGCGTAACAGCATGGAGCCGCAAGTGTGAGTGTTTCTGTGCGCGTGTGTTCAATTGCAATGCGTCTATAAACGTTGTCTTCCCTCTTTCGCCAGTCCGGAAACGTCGGGCCGGGAGAAAATTGTCATCTCGCAGGAGTGCGAGCTGATCACGCTGATGACGCGCGTACGGGGACGGTTCGATCTTACGACCGGCCAGCTGATGTTCACCGAAATCGCAAACCTCAAGGACGACGGACAGCGGCACGACTTCAAGTGTCCGATCGGGCAGCTGCGGGAGCTGCATCTCCGCAAGTACAATCTGCGCCGGAGCGCGCTGGAGATGTTCCTCATCGATCAGACCAGCTACTTCCTCAACTTTACGACACGCACGCGCAACAAAATATTCACCAAAATCCTGAGCCTGCAGCCGCCGAACATACTGTACGGGTCGGGCCGTTCACCGGCGGAGCTGCTGAAGTCGTCCGGGTTGGCACAGAAGTGGGCCAACCGGGAGATATCGAACTTCGAGTATCTGATGCACCTGAACACGATCGCCGGCCGGTCGTACAACGACCTGAGCCAGTACCCGGTGTTTCCGTGGATTCTGGCCGACTACACGAGCGAGGTGCTCGATCTTAACGACCCCAAGTCGTTCCGCGACCTCAGCAAACCGATCGGGGTGGTGAACCCGAAAAACGAGGCCGAGGTGCGCAGTAAGTTCGACGGGTTCGAGGATCCGTCCGGGATGATCCCGAAGTTCCACTACGGTACGCACTACTCCAACTCGGCCGGTGTGCTGCACTATCTGATCCGGGTGGAACCGTTCACCTCGCTGCACATCGAACTGCAGAGCGGACGGTTCGACGTTGCCGACCGTCAGTTCCACTCGATACCGCAAACGTGGAAGCTGCTGATGGACAACCCGAACGACGTGAAGGAGCTGATACCGGAGTTTTTCTACTTTCCGGAGTTCCTGAAGAACATGAACCGGTTCGATCTCGGCGTGCTGCAGATGACGAAGGAGAAGGTGGACAACGTGGTGCTACCGCCGTGGGCAAAGACGGCGGAAGATTTCATTGCCATCCATCGGCGGGCACTCGAGTCGGAGCATGTGTCGCAGCACCTTCACCACTGGATCGACCTGATCTTCGGCTACAGGCAGAAGGGTCCGAAGGCGGTGGAGGCCCTGAACGTGTTCTACTACTGCTCGTACGAGGGTGCCGTCGATCTGGACAAAATAGCGAACCCGATCGAGCGCGAAGCCGTCGAGGGGATGATCAACAACTTCGGCCAGACGCCATCGCAGCTGTTGCGCGATCCTCATCCCCGTCGGTTGTCGCTCGATGAGCTGACGATTCGGCTGCTGAAGCTGGAGCTGCGGCGACCCGATCTGACGCTGGTACTCGATCGCGTCCAGTGTACGGCGTGCGATCTGTCCACCGACAAGGACCCGGTCGTCTATCTGAGCACGCCCAAGAGCCCGCCGCGATCGTTCCTGCAGACCAGCCCGGACATGTTGATCACGGTGACGAAGGCGGGCATACTCGGTTGCCATAGCTGGATGTCGTTCGACAAGGAGCGGGGCTTTCTACTTGAGATCGATGCAACGACGCTGAATCTGAAGTGAGTAGTTTGTTCGTGTCGGTGCTGTTTGGAAACAATACGTCCAATTTTTCTGGATTTTGCAGAAATCGAAAGAAACTGATCGGTCCGTTCCATCCGTCGGTGACGCTCAACTCGAAGCTGTTTGCTGTCAGTATGGACGCAAAATATATCTACGCCGGTGGCATCTGGGACAACTCGGTGCGTGTGTTTAACATGGCCCGAGGAAAAGTGGTTGCTTCTGCTATCAACCATTTCGGTGAGTTTTGTATAAGGAGAAATTCCGATACCAATTCCGCAGGAACACTGTCGCTTTGATTGGAGCGGATACAGGTTTAGACCCACAGCTAAATTATCTCAATCATGGATGGCTAGCATAGACAAACACCACAAATTCACCCTGGACACAAACCGTAACGCTTCAAAAATGTAACGAACAGACGTCTGCATGATTCTTTCTCTCTCATTTATCTCTCTCCCCCTCAGACGTGGTGACCTGTATTGCGATGGATAACTGTGGTTCGTATCTCGTGACCGGTTCGAAGGACTGCACGTGCGTCATCTGGTCGCTCAGCACTGGTAGCACCGTCGGTCAGCCGACAATGTCCAATCTACAGCCAAACACCGCAGCACTCAACCAAAACCTGGCGGGAAACGTGGTCGGCAGCGCGAACGTCGTCCATCTCACCAACAACCTCACCCCCAAGCCAGTGCATACGCTTTACGGGCACGATGATGCCGTATCCTGTGTGGCAATTATGACCGAGCTGGATATCGTCGTTTCCGGCTCGTTGGTAAGCGGCTCGTACGATACACGGGAAACGAATTCGATCATTTAAATATCTCGCTTCCTTTCTCTCCTCCACAGGACGGCACGGTCAACGTGCATACGGTCAAGAATGGACAATTTATCAGGACAATAAATCCCATCGGGTGTACGGGTTGCAGGATTGAAGTATCGTTCATCACTCTATCTTATCAGGGTGAGTAATATGCTGTCAAAGCGTACCACGGCTGCTACGATACTGTGCGTCCTTACTACGTTTCCCATTTAATTGCGACAGGTCACATCGCTTTCTCGGCACTCGACGACACTTCACACTCCGTGCACGTGTTCAGCATAAACGGTGTTAGTCTGGGCTCGAAGTACGTGTCCGGCAGGGTGACTGGGCTGACCGCGGCATCCGACTATCTGGTAGTATCGGACGACGCTGGTGATGTTACCATGAGCCGATTGTATGGGTAAGAGCTGACAGGCATTTCAAGATCTTTACTTTAATTCGTTACCTTCATTTTACTTTTTTTTTCTCGTCGTAAAACATAGATTAAAGCCAATATTCGACATTCCTCTGCACGTCCCAACGCAGACGGTCGTCGGAACGGTCGGCAACACGCATCTGCTGGCACCCCTGCGAGACGGAAGCTTGGGCGTGATCGGGATACAGCAACCGATCGCGTATAAAAAACACACCGTGCTGAACGTGTAATCTTAGACATGCGTGTTGTGCAGCGTTGTTGTCACCAGTATTTGAGTTCGTTGCGCTAACGCACAGTCAGTATTTAAATGTAGCGATTTATCCGTACCAGCAGTCAATTGGCGTTGAACTTTAAACAGAATATGTTAAATTTCTTTTTGTTTTGTTATTTTATTAGCTAATTTCGATTTATTTACACGAGAAATTGTGCTTTTTAGACTTGTTGACAGCATTCGATAGTGAATCGTGCATTTTCTCCTCAGAGTCACCTCAGAACTCAGAAACTTCTTCCCGTCCTTCATCGTATCGCGACGTCAGAGAAATTATTGTTTACGTACTACCAAACCCATTTTAAGAAAACTACATTAGGAGCATATGAAATACCGTAGTGTCAATGTTGACCGTGTGTTGTTATAGATGGGTGTGGAAACGAGTTGTTGTTTTGAGTAGACTAACTGAAAAACACTAATAAAGGAAATACATTACATCGCAGACACACACACACACACTGTCGACAAAGGGCGAAGCTAGTATCAGAATCCACACTACGCCAGCTGGTAGTGAACGCTTTGAAAGCTTTCCCGCAAGTTGTACATGATAAATCGTTTCAAACATAGCGTTACCTTTTCCACATAATAGGCCAACTAGTACGAGCGTTCTTGGATTGCTATATAGAGAGGACGACAACATTCCACCGCGGAATGGAAATTATTGGACTTTCCAAATACAGATTATTTTTTAACATCCTTTTAAACTTTCTACCCGCAAATATTCCAAACTAAACGAATAAAATGTACTTCCACAAACAAAGCCGTTTCAACTGCAGTTGTTGCGTCTGACACATCGACTACACTTAGGCTTAAGTGATTTGAGAATAAACATATAGCATGCTCAAGAAAAAAATAAGTCGTTGATAATAATTTATATATTTTGCGACGTATTCTTGTAAATAATGAGTCAAATATCATGTAATAACTCACGACAGCATTGTGTAATAAGTTTGTTTTATTCAAGTTCAGGAAGATTCTGTATAACTTCAGTATTAGAACTGTTAATTATCCCTTACTAAGCCTTATCCTTTACTCAAAAATGCATTTAACCCTATTTTGAACATTCTATGTAATTTTCAACGCATTTCAATTCTCGCATTAATTGGCACAAACATTTGAGGAAGTTCGCGCATTTCCTATGCTGTAAATCTGCTCGAATGTAAATTTCTCGCTTACACAAACTGCTCGAAAGACATTTTTGGTGCGGTCTCTGGTGGTCAAAATTGGAAACTAATGAATGAAGGTTATTTTTAATTTGAACGTTGTCGCTTTGAAAGTGATTCAATATTTTATTTGAAAATTCAGGGGTTAAAGTACGTTTTAAAAGTACGAAACAATATTATATTTCATGAATATTACAATATCTTGGACCATACTACTCAGAATGGCCTGAATTTTCACCAGTAGTACTTTGCCTATTCCTGTTTATTGCCCGATTAGTTAGTAAAACAAGTGTAGTTATGATTTACCCAAGCTATTATACCTCAAGACGTTAGTTGGCACACTCGTCCAAACAGTCTCGTTAATACAATCAACAACAACACCGACTCCGTGGTCCGCGGAAAGTTTGTTTCATCAACCTCGCTGATTGAAGCCGTTCGGATGGAAAATGAATTTTTCTTCTTGCACCGACCGGCCACCGTTGGGGGCAACGGTCGATCAGAGATTCCGATAATGTATCGAAGCACGAAAATACCAACCACTCCGACTCGGAGTTGGAGAGCGATGATCTCTGTAAATTTTTCGACAAATAAGATAAACAGGCTGAGCTGAGCTCCATCCATATCTTCCTATTAATAAACCGACACTGATTGATAACAGTTCTGCGCGAGTAGCTTCCTGATGATTTCATCACCTCGAGACGAGACTTGATTAGCGCGGTTCGCATTTTTGCTTTCGCATAATAAGACCTCAAGTTTGAGGCACGGGTCTCGACCCAATCACACTCCATCATTTAATCTTCATTTCGCGTATTTCGCATTCCACAGCAGGGAAAAAAAACCTCCAAAACGCCACGCGTCATTAGCTGGATAAAGTCGTTTCCAGCCGATAAAATCATGCAAAAGAAACACATCGTCGGGTAGGCCCAGTGCCAAGTGCGGACGTTCGCAGTCAAAAACGCAGTAAAAAAACGTATGCCGCAAAGCGAAACAACAGCGACCACGCTTCCATAATGGATTTTCCGATCCATCAAGCATGTCTCCCGGCATCTGCACAGGTGCCAAATCGTTCCCGCCATATTCGCGTCGCAAGTATGATGACTTTAATCGCCACTTTCCCAGGCACCGTCTTGCTGCGTTGGCCGTTGAGGCCGTTGTCTGTCGGCGGCCGGTGGCTTTACTCCCCCATTGATAAGGATCCGGGCAAAGGCCGTACAATCGCGCCAACCGCTGTACTGCGCCTGAGCCTGCAGTTGTATGTGTGACAAACGAAGCAAACCCGACTGTGCACGTGGTATCCGGCATCGAAGCAACAGGATCCAAGCAGGCCACGGAAACTGTTTCAGCGTACGTCCCGTGTATACTGTTTCGTTAGTTGAACGGTAGCTTTCGTCGCTGACGGTGGTCGCGCTTCCACCGGGAACGGGGCAGTCTCCCACCACCGGGAGGCAAGTTCGCGTGTACAGGAGTCAATCCTTTTTGCCGCTTCACACATTCACCAAGAAAAAAACCTAGAGTGAACCGCAACGGATAAATCAGTTTAAAAGAAAATACGACTACCAACGTTCGTGTGTATTGTACAAGTGTTCGCGCGTGTGTGTGTGTGTGTGTGTGTGTACACATTATTTTATGTGAGTTTTTAAGCTTCTTTTCGAAATGGTTGCTTGCCGGATGTTTCCTCCTCCGGCAGCCACAAAAGCCACAAAGAATTCATTAATCAATTTGCCTGCCAATATTTGCGACGAAAGCCCTTATTTTGGGGCGAACCGGAGGAATTTTGTGAGCACGCAAAGAGAATAAAAGTTAAAGCAGGCCCTGCGCTGTGATAGCAGGTGGTTGTGAATGTGTATGTGTGCGAGAGTGCGTGTGATTTAGAATCCAAATATTAACCCCTCCTGCAGTGTGTGGTGTGTCAGTGCAGGCGGAAGGAATAAATCTTGGTGTGCCGATGGTGATGGTTTTATTGTGCTTCCATCCGTCCGTGTCCCGGAAGTGTGTGTGTGTGTGTCCCGTGTCCTGTGGTACCCAGTGGGAGAGAAGAAGAAAAATTAGATGGGCAAACTAAATCATCGCCCGAGTGCCCGACGAAGACCACGGGAAGTGGGCAGGAACGCTGCGGGGTCCCATTCGGAGGCTGGAAACGCCCATAATCGTGATTGATCCGGGAAGGCAGGCCGCGTGTGAGGCAAGATTAATCGCTAAACCCAGGCTGGAGGGCACTGTGAAGTGAAGATTCGCATCGTTGGTGTGCTCGTCGACACATGCCGACAGCATGGGCAATTGCTGACCGAGTTAATTCGTCGGGTGTATGGGTCAACGAGCGAGTGTGTTGAAGGCTGTGAGCTTCCCGTGGATTTTGACCAGTGTGATGCCTAGCCAGTAATCTCACAGACTCCAATCGGAGTCTCTGTTCTGTACAAATTTTTTATTCGATTCCTGTTCTCAATTCCACTTCCGATCTTGATTCTGGTTCGTATCTTGGTAGTGGTGCCAGGTCTCGTTCCCGATCCCGTTAATGCTTTTTTGTCCGTTTCCTGTTTTGCTTCTAGCTCTGAAATCCGCCTACGTTTTGATTCTTGACCATGGGACTTTCTTTTACAATCTCGTATAACAGAATTTCCTTGTGAGATTTGAGAATGGTCTGATGAAACCGATGAATCGGCCTGCTATGATGTTTTGTTTTGCTTTGTCGTAGTAACAGTAGGCGAAAAGAGCTTTAAGCTCTTCTCTCTTATATCTCTCTCTTTAAAATTGACGACCATATATAGATGGTCATAGAGCCCGCCCCCATAGCATCTCGATCAGAAAATGATCTTAACTTGTAGTAAGGTCGTTCCCAAGCTCTGGATGGGAAGAAAACGTTTTACATATTTTTTTTATACATTCTCTCACATTTCACAAGTATGTCCAGGTTATTGACTCTTAAATAAGCCAATTTCCGGCCATTTTTAATTATTTTTTAAATATCTCAAGGGGGTTGGACAATGCTTGGTTTTAAAGGAGAGATTTTAACCATGTGTAACATCGCGAAACGATGTGATGGTGTGTGTTAAAACGTGAAAACAAATCATCAAAAGACGTATCTTGTTAGTTACTACAACTTTGTGGAACATCTCTTTCGTCCATCTCTTTAAGTTTTGGTGTTATTTTCAAAAACAAATGGTCGTATAGTTATTGAACGGACTGTGATGTCACCAAATGTTCGTTAAGGATATAAATGTTTTAGATACCAATTCGAACCAACTTAATATCAAGTATTAGCCTCTTTTCTATTAGATGTTCTCTCCCTGAAACGTTTTTATAAGGAAGAGGTGGGACTTCCTCATCATCACGAGTATTCCGTTTTTTTTTAAGTTTAGTCTGCAAACTATACGACAGGTCACGAATGGTGTTTCGAAACTTGACTTCTTCTGATGCTAAAGCTTGAGGTTTTGTGGAGTCGATTTGAAATTTGGTTATTTCGATGTTTTATTTTCAATCTCTATTAAACATTGTGCTTATCTTCTATGTTGTATATTTATTATCATATCATTTCCAGGTAACTTGTTAGAAAAAATAAATAATTACATGCAATATATACGTTTATGGGTGAAACTTTTGGAGATATTTCCGTAGCTGAATATCAGAAGTTTTTTTATATAGAAATAAGCAGCATTGTTTAGGGTCACTCAGATTTTCATTTTTTCCTTTTGCAAAATTAGCATTGGCTTAAAAGGGCCACACTTGAAGGGTCTGGTGTTACAGTATTTTCAATTATACATTTTTGAAGCATTATCTAAGTGATTGCATAATACAGAAATACTGAAATGCTAAAAAAAACTACACTTTTCGGTCAGAATATATTAAAAATCTAAAGTGGTTTTTAACCAACTTCATTGCGATCAATCTTCTACGTTGTGAAACATAATCTTCTTAAATTTAAATTCTTGTAGTCCGACAGATGCAGATGCAGTTTTTTGGTACAATATTATTGCAACACTAATCAAGCAACAGAATAAATGAAGTGGTTTCGCTGTTATTGCAATATACTTTTTGATTGCAAAAGTTTAAAAAATGGAGCACTTTAAACATCAGTCAAATGGTGCCTCGTTGTTCCGCGCACTTCAATTTGTTATCCCCAGCATGAGCCTCCCGTGGACCGTCGATATTTATCTTCGTTAAGAAAGTGAAAGATAAAAGCAACTCCCATCCGCAAGACGGCAGCGTCGATCGAGCCGAGCGGTTTTTCGTTTCGGGAAAATGTTTTGATTGATGCTGTACGTTTTGTCGTGTAAGCAAACGGAAGTTGCGGGTGCGCCCGAGAAGCTGGTCCGATGCGGTGGGAACGCCCGATAACGTGCGTCCGTGTACAGTCCGTTTGTTAAGCCACACCAGCGATTGTCTCGGCAAAGTTTCACCATCCGCAAGGTTTTCCAGCGGGCCCGCTTTTTCCGTTGCGCGGAGCTGTACCAGTACGAATAAAGCACCGGGCTGCCAAAGTTGAAGAACTTGAACCATTTCGGCAATCCGAGCCAAGCCGGCTGGTCGTGTATTGGAATGTCGTGCCGTATGCTGCCACTGGCAAATATTTACGAGCCGCGATGGCCAACACCAGAGCACACACACTCACTTATGTGCCTATGTATTTGCTCTGTACCTCTCAGTTGCTGTCTTTTACTGCTGCTGCTGCTGCTGCTGTTTCTATTGCGGAATGCTTGGACGTGTTTGTAAAAGTTTAATTAATTCTTTGGTGTTTTTTTGTTCTCTGTCTGTTTGCTTTCTAGCTGGGACGGGAGAAAAGCGTGGGAAATACGATGAAATGAATTCAATTAGCTATAATGCCGGCCTTGTGGGTGGGCTCACCCGTCACATGGTCACATTTAACGGCTCAACTGTCAGTTAACTTCATGTGTGCCATCCCCGTGCAAGGCATGGGATCGCAGGCTGCGCGAGGGAGTGTTGGAGTTGTTTTTACGAGTGGTACCATATTTTGTATTTATGCTTTTCCTCGTGACAAAAGGGGGCCTGTCACGAAAATTAAAACTAGGTCGATAGTCAACAACCGCACAAAAGGTTGAATTCGTTTATGTTTTTAAAATGGAAAAGTTTATACTATGGGTTTAGAATCATTTGTTTTTACTCACGGTTTTATTGTAGTGTTTTAGGTGTATTAAACATCTCAAACGAGTAATATTAAATAACAAATAAGACATTTTACTTATAATTCAGTACTACTGAATAAGCATTCATCAATATTATTAAACATCTATTACGGTTTTAAATTTATAAATAATCTTAAAATATGAGATATGTATATCCTTCAAACATAAGTTTAACTTATTAATTAGAAACATGAATAAGATTGTCATTTGACTGGATTTTTCACGTCTTTATATTTGATTTGGTTCTTTAAGGTTTAAAGAATTTTACATATATTTATATTATGTATAAATATTTATATTACACTTTTCATACAACCCTCCTCCTTATCCAAGATTTTTCATGTTTTCTTTTAATCCAAAATAAATATTTAAAAAAGGCAAAACGACGTCTTCCATCTAACACGGTTCGCTTTAATTCCAGTCGTTGCAGTGATGATTATTTTTCCAAAGTATCATAAACCTACATTTGAGTCCAGCACCACCTCGATAGTGGAGGTCAAGCACTCTCTATACGACGCCGAGAGAGTATATTGTTTACCAAACAATTTACCAACCAAACCACAAACGAGAGCAACTACTAAAGCAACTATTTAAACAGCACTGCACTCGAGTAATGTTATTCATTGCTCAGGGGTTCGAGAGTGTGGTGATTACCAAACAGTTGAAAACAGTCGAAAATATGCATGCGAAAATAGCGCCGGAACGATTTGCATGAATTCCGGTAAACAACGGCACGTTTTGATTTCGCGGAAGAAGTGCGGCATATCTTTCCGTCCTCCGTCTTCTTCCGAGCCGAATGCAAACCTCCGCGGTCGGGCGGTGGTTTGTTTGCTCCTTTTTTTTGTGCTGTTGCTATCTCCCACCGAACGACCGAACCGCGAAATAATCCAGCCCGCCGAGGATGAGTTATCGCTACTTGCGGCAACCGTGGTGGGGTAGGGTTTTGCATTTCGGTTCTCCTCGCTGCCGCCACAATTTGCCACGGCAGTGGGGAGGTGCAAATTGTCCGTGAAGGGCCCGTGAAGCTTACGCGTTTGGGCGCTGACCATTTACAGCGCCGGTTGGTGTATAAATTAAACTTTAATGAGCAAACGCCAAAGCTGTTACGGGAGGAAAGGCCGGCACGCTGGAATGCCGTTGAGTGATGAGTTTTAATTTCCTGCTGCGGAAGGTGTGAGGGAAGTTTTTAAGGAATGTTTTTTATGACTTTGTAGAAACGGGAGCGTCTTGCCGCGAGAGCCTTGCGAGTAGTTCAAACTCGTTCGGGGTGTTTTTAACCTAAATCAACTTTAGATTGGGTTTGGATTGGCTCACACGTTGCTGGCTTACGTTGCAAAGAGATGGAAAACGCAGCGAAACAGCAATAGAAACTGCGCTCCATCGATGGAGGCGCCCGGTACCTTACGAAACTATGAATAAATTTGCTTACATTTCGCGCGCGCGCTTGCCACGGGCCACGGGATGATTTGCATGGCAATCGGTACGGTTAAATTTTTTTACCATCTTTCCGAACCACCGGTACACAACAGATAGAGCGGGGGGGCGGCCGTTAACGCATGGCCATGTTTTGATAATTAATGTTATGGGCTCGATTGTAGTACGGCTTTCCGGGCCAGCCATGTGTAAACGGGATTTGAAGGCATTTTTTCGCCGGTTCGTGTACAGTGACCGACAGAAGAAACATGATTTTTTTAGTACATTTCTTACTATTCGAGTAATAATTTGAAAAGGTTGCTAAATTCACATGACTATTGTGTTTGTGCGATGCGTAACATAAAAACATGGCGAGATAGATGAGAGTTGTAACACATGACAAAATACGTCTTTATCTTTGCATCTTTTCAGAACTACTATTGCAGTGTTTCGCAATTCGGATGAAACTGCTTCATGCAGAATAATCATTCGGCCATTTTTTACGATTTTTTCGAGGCAAATAATGGTCTTAAAATTTGCTAAAACATCAGATACTTATGAGCGACCTTGAATACCGATTTACATTTCATTTTACAGATACATTTTTCAACGATTTTTTACCCGCTTTATGATTCATAGAATTTTCAAGATAGCAATTGGCTATACACCTGGAAAATGTGCAAAAATACAAAATAAAAAAAATCTAAATAAACCGTTTAAAATCCGTCGAAAACTAAACGAATCACCAACTTGTGAAGTGTGAGAGAAGGTATAACAAAGTAAACCAGAGTAACGCCTTCAATGGAACCTGTCAGCGGCTCAACAGGTTCGATAAGGAGTTGTTGCAGCTTTCGGAAACCCCCAGATCTGACCTACACGAAAGCAAAGCATGCGCTGCAGGTGAATGTTTATTTCCGCCGGTCACTGTACCGTCCCGCTCCGGTGGGCCATTTATAATAATTTAGTTCGTTTGCACCGCAAGCACGTGACGTGCGCCGGTATAAATGGTATCATCGTGAAATATGACGCCCCGGGAATTGCTTGCGGGAGGCGAAAAAGACACTTCGCTTTCAGATTCAGTCCGGCTCGAAGTTATATGCGTATGTGGCATGAATGGCATGTTGAATTGCCTCCGGTCGCATCTGCTTCACAGACCACGAAATCGGATCGGCATCGCTCGGGCCAGCATCCCGTGCCCTCCGGGGCTGTAGAATGCGAATGCCGGGCGAGTCCGAAATGCTCACCGGATTAATACCGGGCTACCTGGTCGGCGGACAGTTTCATCGCAACCGTGCGGATTTTGGCGTTTTTTGGAGTTGTTTTTTGCTGTACCGATTTTCGTTTATTTCCACCCGCATCTTTGGACGACATTTAATCCCACACATCCACGTGGCTACGGATGGAAATGCAAAAAGCCATCCGGTAGCCGGTGGAAACTTTTCTTTTTTACTGTGTCTCTGTCTCTGGTTTCTGGTTACAACACATTTGTTCTTATTTGTTGCCGAGTTCCGCCTTCCCAGCTGCATTGCATTTCGAGCCGGCCTCGGCGTCATATCATATGCTTCAGGTTGCGTTCCAATTTTCTCGCCTTTATGGTACACGGAATGGTCGTGCGGTTGCTTTTTACGATGACCATTTCCCACGAAAGCCGGGGCGGGACGGCCCGGGAATAAAAAGCAGGGAAATGAACGTAAACGAAAAGTAGCGAAATGATTATATTCAGCATTCTTCCTCCGCCAATCGGTTCCAGTTCGAGGAGGCCTCTCGTCGGACAGCATCCGATCGGCCGTCCGTTCGCTAAACGCGGCTGCATCCGTTCCGGTCGGCCTATAATGTTTTCCACACAACCCAATCCGTGCGTTGCCACCTCTTATGGCATGAGCCAGTCAGGTGGTGCCTGCTTCTGCAGAAAAAAAACCGTCCGGTTTCCAAGAAAACCATAGCCAGCCATAGTACGCGCCGACCAAAAACACAAACACAAAAAAGCAACGCATCTGATTGATGTTTGAGGTTCGGCTTCGACGGTTTGATCGACCATTTCGGGGCCCGATTTTATGATGGCTTTTTTCGATCGTGAATTTATGATAGCGTACGCATCCGTGCCCCGAGACGTGAGCGTTGACTTATGCGTGTGTGTGTGTGAGAGAGAGAGAGATAGAGAGAGGTCATAAAACCCGAAGGCACTGTCAGGGTACCGCGGTCATGTAGCGGGGATTAATCAGCCCGCAAAGTGTGTGGTTCGAGCGGCTGGCGTTGATTTTTATCAAAAACGTCGAAAGATGAGCTGTTGAGATCGATTTTTTTGCGGCCGCCCGTTTTGTTGGTTTTGACTGCCGGACTCGTTGAGGATTAATACATTTTTATAATGGTATTTATCATTCGGGGACGGGGAGAGGGATTATTTCATGGATAATCGGATTATGTTTAAAAATTCGTTGCATAATTTGCGCGAAATTTTATAAAAATACCCTATCGGATGAGATTGAGCGTATACGTGAAATGAGCAGTTTATAAAAATCGTATTATGGATTTTTTTATCGTTTTAAAAGGTTTAATGCCAATTTTTTAATGTTTCTAAGGTGATCCCAGCGAGACCAAAGAGGAACTATCAATTCTGAGCAACAAAAAAAAAACAAAAACATCCAGACAAAAACCCATAAAGCTATTGGCAAAGAATGTTTAAATTGGAACTGATTTTCGTAAGAAAGTTGATGCAAACTATAATTACAACTGTAAAGGGATAACTCTATGCTGGGGTTACCCAGTTTTTCACATATTTAATATACTTTATAATAACGTTTAGTTTAATATAAAGATTTTCTGTAAATGATTCTATTTACATAATTTGATATATACAAAAATTCATTTTCTGAAAAACTACATAGAACCCTTTGCTTTTTCAATATAGTGGTTGAAATAAAACAAAATTTGACAATAAAAAAAAACTAATTCTATCATAAAGAGAAGAAAAATGTATAATGCAACCCTTTCCAGAAGCTCGCGAGAAATTGTTTGCAATTCCAAAATTATGCCCAGGTTAAGTTGACAAACACAGCCCGAGGGAAAGCTTGTACGGAGATGTTTTTTTTTGACGCGCTTTATAATTCATACACAATTAGAAACGGAGATATGCGACCGTTGCGAAAGTCACCGTAGCCGAAACCCATCACGGTTTTATCTTGCAGAACAAACACATCAACGACGGCTAACGACGGCCCGAGCTGCCCGGTAAAGGTAAACTAAATCAAACGCACGCACACACCATTACACAGCACATTCGCTGCTCAGCGAGTGCATCAGATTGGAAGCGGTGGCTGATGTCATTAGCCGCATGAAGCATGATGAGTGTATTAAGCATTCTGCGACAAACACAAGCACACATACACACGCACACACATACCTTAACACACCTCGGCAAAAAAGGTCGGTGTGTGTCCAAACAAAAATGATCACTTTTTTGTTGTTGCGAAATAAAGTTTCCTTTAACCGGTTTTCTTATCGGATGCCGACAGCATGGGCCCGTCAAAGGAGCCCATCAAAAACCGCCCAGCCATAAAGTGACAGGTTAGGTGGAACGAGACGAGCAGGAGAGGGAGGAGGAGGGGTTGGCCAAAAAAAGTTGTTAACGCTTTCCTCGCCCCCTCCCATTTCGATGTGGGTGCGTTTTTTTTCTCCTTTTGCTCTCTCCAACTCACCTCAGTCAAACGCAAATAAAAGTCGAAACGACTTTCTTCCAATCCGAGACCCGGGCGGGCCGAGCCCGGGCGAAACAAAAAGTAATGCTTCATTAATTTATGTTGTCCCCATAGTACACTACTTAAAAGTTTTAAATTGGAACGAAAAGTCAAACGCAAACAGTTGTTTTGCAGCAATTAAAGCGGGGTGGGTCCGTCGTTCGCAGCTTTGATCGCAGCACGGCGGACACTTCGGATATGTAGCCGATTTTGGCAGTTTGGAATTTGTAAGGCCCGATCGACTGACGCTTTAAAAGTGTGGGATTTGTAATTTGCAAGCTTGATTGGCTGTTAGATTTATGTTAATTATATGAAGAAATTTTCGGATATTAAGTTCAATTCAATTTTTATTAATTAAATGAACGCAAACTCAAATCTCACATTTTGAAACAATATAATTAGTCACGGTTATGCAAATTATCAATTTACTGGATCCCCAAGTCAATTTCCACTTTTTTCATGCAATAACTTTGAGCTCAGTGTAGAAAAAAAAGTAACATGTTTATATTTCGAAGCCTATCGCTGTCAACAAGTTTCTACCACTTCTCTGGCAACTCAAGAACTTCGTCCCCAAAAAAACGTGGTATTGGACAAGGGTCTTTATCAGGTTGTGGCATCAAATCTCCATCTCCATCTTTGCGGTCCATGTGCAAGCCTCATTACATGGGTTTCCTTAATCAACGGATGAGCTGCCGTTTTTAAGGATTTTTTCAAACAAATTTTCGCATTCTAAATTTAGAATATTTTCAATAGCTTAATACGCAGTAATGCCACACTTGCTGTTGATGTACAATTGTTTAGGATGTTTTGGAGTTGCGGTTTGTAAGTTCGGAAAAAAACGTAAAAAAATGTCGAAAAATATGGAAACCAAATTGAAACTTTACGCATGTACTACCAATACCCTAATCTTGCCAGAACCAAGAATTAAAAACCACTTGATTTTCCATGGATTAGACCTTGATAGTTTAAAATAAAAACGAAAATAGGTAACCAATGTACTTAATACTAATACTACTACTACTTCAGCAAATATGTTGCTTTCTCAAAATCAGCAAATCGGATTAATATCTTCTATTTTTATACGTTTGAAGATAATCAGATTCAATTTGTCCTCAACGCTGCGTTCGACAGATCTAAAATTGTATATTCATTACAACTTTTCGCCATGAACAAATCGCCCTACGCGCACCGTCCATTCATGCGTAGTAAATCAATAACGCTAGCCGTCTTTTGTTCCAACACCTTCCGCCGAGTGTGCTGCCCCGGGTCGTGCCCAAATCCTAAATCAAAGCACCTCCGATAACTTCAATCAAACGGTCCGATCGGCCCACGGCCCCCGTCAGCATGGCCTAAATCACAAACTTATCAACAAACTAAATCATACGGGCGAAGGCTTTTATGTTTACTATCATCGATTGGTGCGGTTTACGACTCGATCGGGCCAATAAATCTTCACTATGCGTGCAGTGGTGTGTGTGTGTGTGTGTGTGGGTGTGTGTGTGTGTGTGTGTGTGTGTGTGTGGTATACTTCCCCTCGCACTCGACCACCACTCACCACCATTAACATACGGTTCTGTGACTCCCCTAATGTGCGCGCGGGTTCGTTGTCTAGTGAGAAACGGTAATAAATTGGGCGGATGACTCGCGGGATTCGTAAAGCGGGCGGGCGTTCGCGTTAAACGGTGTGCAAGGACGTATAAAGCGGGGTGCGATACTGTGAATGATGGCTCGGCTCCATTCTCAGTAACCGATGGAGCACGGAGGAACAAATCGCACGAAGCAATTATACGCCCGCCTGGGAACTGCTCGGACAAGGAGAGAGAGAGAGAGAGAGGGAGAGCAAAAAGGCGGACGCATCGGTGTTGTACGAGGGTGCAAAGGATGTGTTGTCATGCGATGGTGAAATGGTAGTGTACACTCACACACACACACACACACACACACACACACACTGCCCACAAATAGCGGAACAACGAGCAGGAAGCAGTAAAACACCACTTAATTTGTTTGTTTGGCAAACGTTGATGCATCGTTTAGTGGGCAATAATAATGGCCCCGGCGTCCGTTGCGTGTGGGTGTGCGTGTGTGCTGATGTAAAGGACAAACGAGCCAGGTTCTACACTGCGCGGACCAACAGCGGAACACGAGAATAGTCCGTCCGTCGCCACAAATCAGTGAAGGTTAAACTTTTGGAAAGCAACTACAAGTGCGTTAGGGTACCCAGTGAGCGTGTGTGAGTGTGTGTGTAACTCATGATGTAACTCATTTTCCGTTTGCGGTTGACGCACGCTTCAACCTGTTCCGGTTAGGTCGGTCGACCTCCGGTGCAGGAAAACACCACGGGGGAGCGATGTCTGACCGCTTAGGGTGAGGTATATTGGGTAGTCAAAAATGGTTCCGGAAGCGAGCACTCGGAAACACACTCGGCCTGCTGCGAAGGACGGGTTTTGGAGCCGTGTGCCCCATGCGGTGTGCAATTTTAACATCACTTGCGTCTAATTGGAGCACTTCCTAGAAATTGTTTGTTCGGGAAACACACACACACACTCTCGCAGAAAACAGATGCACCTCGAGTGGCACGTGGTTGGGTCGTACTTGGCGCAATTGAAGTACGCGTGTCAGTAATTCCCCATCCGCGGCGCTGTATGCTTATTACGCTTGTTACAACTTCGATTCATTCTCTCCTAAAATCTGGGAAAATGCTTTTTTTCAACAGATAAATTGGTCTCATTTTACCGAAATGGCTTGGCTTAAAGACCTCTTTGCGCCATTCTATGGCAGGTTTTTTTCTTCTGCAAAAATCATGCTCCATTTGTGGTTTACTTTCACTACAAAGCGCTACCCTCCGGAAAGAAGGATAGGAGTATGCGTAACCTATGTCTTTATCTTTCTAGCGGAGCGGTTTGCTAAATTACAACATCCTTTTTTGCAATCGGATCGAGAAAAAAAAGATGGTAAACGGTGTCCGACACGGAGCGAACGGTCCAAACGGAACTTCAATCGACCGTGGTAGGGTTCCGTTTGGCGCCGGGAGATATGCTGGTGGGACCGGTTCGTAAATATCGCACCAAACGTTTCATTATGTCTATCGCTCGATAGGTTCCGTGCGTTCCGTTCTTGGGAAAAGGTCAGGCCTAGTGAAGCGAATCGTGTTAGGAACTGGTTTGTTTTAATTTTTAATGTACTGGCTACCATTTTGCGGTTTTTGATAGCAAACATTAACAACATTCAATAGGAATTATTTTTCCTGCGGAATTCACGGTAGTGCATTATTCATTATTCATAAGAGCATCCTGATTCTTCGATCGACCCGTTGGATAACCCACTCGTTGGCTTTCGACCCATTGAACGGACCCCCAAGCACATTTTTCATATTGGCTCTGTCTGTTGGATGAATGTTTCTATTAGAACCCGTGTAGTCTATGCGATGTAAAGAAACCAAAAACTCTGCCCGAGGCATTAGGTGTAAATAGAAAGTGCACAATCAGGATTCTACTAAAACGTGTCGCTTGATTTGAAGTTATCGAACACGTTACTCCAAACTCTAACGGGAGAGTCAAACGAAAATAGCGTAAAACCGTGGCAGGGTAGTATAAAATGGGAAGAAACGCAAAAAGCCAAATAATGTGATGTACATGGACATCTTCAAAATCCATTTCCAAACATTAAAGATTGGAGTTTTGTTACACAATCATTATCCTCGCTCAGGATAAGCCTCCTTAAAGCCTCCTGTCGGATAAGCCTCCTTAAAGTTTCCTTATAGGATTGTTCAGATTATGTTATACAACAATTGATATCTAGTTCTGTATATAGCACCTCGTTATGAGGCTCTATTATTAATTTGGTTTTCTTATTTTATTAATTTTATAGGATTTTCAAATAACATAGCAATTTACAAATTCAATTGATTTACAACAAATAGTCCTGTTTGTATATGCATTTTAACAATTAGATTTTTGAGCTGATGAATATTTCTACCAGCTGCATAAACTGTCATGAGCCACGTGAAGAGGGCTATTGCACATTACAGCGAAGATTGGTTAAAACATCGATAGATTCGCGTTCAATTGAAAAGGTGTTTCACGAGACAGTTCCGTTATATTATTAACAAAGCCTTAATATGATAATTCAGATCAGATAATAAATCAGATTTTATGGTTTGATAATTAGTTATAATTTATAATGCTATATATTTTATCGACCACATCACACATTTTGAACGTTTTACGCAGTACACCATAAAGCACAACAAATCAACCAGTGAACAACAACGCTTAACAACTTTAAATGAGTGTGTCCAACGTGCCGCGAAACAACGCGCTTGAATTGACGCCGCGACGCCGTGTCCAGAAAGAAAATTCCATTTACAAATTCTAAGCGAACGTGAGGAGAAAAGCACATTTTTCTCCGAAACAGAGAACGCAATCAATGTTAACGAAAGTGTGTGTGTTTTTTTTGTCTTCTTCTCGTAGCATGAACGCAGCAAGCGTAAGCGTGGAAAAGTGAACTAGTGCGACAAAAAAAGTCGTGTGAAAAGAAACACAGTTCTTTAGAGCGTGAATTGTTAGTTTCCAATTTCAGCAGCAGCAGCAGCACCCACCACCCACTTTGTTGACCTCACCCTGGCGGATGCCGGCATGCCTTTACGTTGACACCGTGAGACAGTGCGACCTTTCGGTGCCGGTGGAAGTTGAAGAATTCGACGAGTATCGCCAAATATCGATACAGCCGCGTGTGTGCTTGCTCGTTGTTGTGTGTGTGTGGTGAAGCGTGTTGCCGGAAGTGGGTTGTGAGAGAAAAGGTTGACCGCAACAGCAGCAGCTCGGTATCACTGGAACCAATGGTTGCGCGTCGCGTGGCCCTAGCTCCGAACACGGGCTGGCGGATGCTGGTGGTGGTGCGATAAGAAAAGTGTTGTGTTGTGTCCCCCCGGGGAGTGGAGTGGAACGGGGGTGGGCCAGGTGCCAGAAGCTAACCACCCGTGACCGGCGGGCAGACCCTGCCCATCCGACAGCGCGTCACGATGAGTGAGTCGGTCGAGCTGGAGCTGCTGATCAATTGTACCCAGGCGACCATTCTGCGGTTTCCCTGGTCGACGGACTTCAACACGACGGTGGTCGGCGAGCTGAACCGGACGGAAGTGCTCGACGTGCTGGGCGAGATGATTACCCGCAGCCGTGGGTACGTGCCGCAGACGGGCGAGCTGCTCACGCTCAGGTAAGTCTCGCCGACCGAAGCCTTCGAGTGGGGTAGACGTGGGAGGCTGATGAATAATTTATCGGACATTTTCTAAATAATGCCGGAACACTGTGCCTGTCGCGGGTGGTTGTGGAGGCAAAGAGAGAGAGAAAAAAGATATGCAAAACTTGCTGTAACATTGTGTAACGCCGCGGTATTTATCGCGTCGGCGTCGATCGCGAAGAAGGGGCGTGCCGTGCACGTCAGGACTGTTTGTGATAAAATGAGTTCACGAGCGGCGAAAATTGTGCGAAATTCGCGGCCGCCACAACAAAGACCGCAAAAACGTGCTTTAACCGCATGGGCGCGCGCGTGGAAGCATTGTTCGGCTTCTGGTCGGTAGCGGTAGCGTACGTTTGTGAAGAGTTTGCACATTAAATACGTACTTGCACGCACTTTTTTAGGGTTCAGCGTGGTTTCAGTTAAGCTAAGTTTTTTTTCCACATTTTAAATTATGAGTTTTATCTCGCACAGATTAATGGAAAATCGTGGGCGTTCCGGGTGCTCAGTTGAGGTTGGTTCCGGTTGTTTTTTTTTGTTTGTTTTGGCAATCCGAAACGTTTTTGTTAATGATGATGCTGAAGCGGGAGTACTTCCGGGGTCTTCCAGTGGAAACCGTACCGGGTGGACCGAATGGGTGGATAAACGTTCGCAATCTTCCTTCAATTTGTACATTGGGTACATTTTGAAGATAATATGCTGATCCTTATAATCTTCAATTGGAGTGTAAAATCCGTAAACGCATTTTGATTCCATTTCAAACTATTTAGGTTCCCTAAATCGATTATACGAATTTATCTTTAAATATTCTGTATGCATTATCCGATTTTTGGCGATTTTATAAATTATTTAAACAAACGAAGTGAAGAACATAACATCAACGAATTGGTGGCATCTTTCTTCTGTGAAATTCACCAACCGGGGTCCCAAATTGTTTACTCAACTAATGGCAACAGTTCGTTGTTTCCCAAGATGTAAGAAAATTTGAGAAGGAGTAGAGTTTACTGAGCAATCGTAAGCTTACGCAACGCATATGGCCATTCCCTCAATTATCAGTCTTCTTTTCTGCACTACCTCGATTATAAAAGAACATGTCTGGTCCGTTAAAAGTACAAACAGTCCACAGTCTTTCCCGCTATGGTAGTATAACAAAGTTTAGTAATCCGCTAGACATGACCTCGTAGATGGATGCGCTTAAGTTTTAAGTGCACTTAAGACCTGAGGTGGAATAATCCAGGAAGGTTAAAGATATTAGAAACGAAGGTACATACGAAAACAATGACCGCTGTCGTATAATCTGCCACGAATACGAATCGCGAATATTAACATTCCTGGAAAACTCGTATCAAATTTCAAAACACTCTTAAAGCATAATCTTTCTTTCTGGAAAATGCGATATTGACGTCGAAATTGTGCTTAGCTGTGACAACATACCACAGGATTTGAGTTTGTGAGTGGTATTCTAAAAAATATAGCTGCTGACAGACAAATTAAGCGAAGCTCTGGTGTGATACATTTGAAGGTATAAAAAAGCTGTTATAGCAGGGAAGATCACACACAATTCAATTAAATTCCTGGTATTTATGCGCTGAAGCATTCTACAATCACCTGTATGCGCAGTTGTGAAGATGCATTAATTGCTCAAATTATTCGATTCATCAGCCGCTGTTTACTGCTCTATATTTTTTTACCACTATCAGCCTACATTGTGGACATAACCATTGTAGAGGAGGAAGCCAAGTGCAGGATGTGCAACGGCTCATTAATAAACAAATGTATTTCGGAATTCCGAAGCGTCATTCAACGTGCGCGTCATTCTCTTTACAGAAGCAGTCAGCCTATCAGAAAGGCAACCATATTTTATTATTTATCCATCGCTGGAAAACGTATTCGAAACTGGCTTATGAACGTAGTTGAATTTTCCTTGTAACAATGTTGCGAAAGAGCATCAGGTACCATCGTTACTACGAAGCAACGGTTGGCAACGGCTTTCGAGGATTACGTGTTTGTCGATGGTATAAGGACACCGCAACACTCAACAATACATTATGCATTTCTTTCTTCACAACTGAAACAACAAAGCGTTGTGTGCGGCGAAGAATTGGGTACAATTGTCAACTTTTCGGGTCATGTTCGGTTGTTGAAAGTTTGGAAGCTGTATGCTGAGCTTTCTTGCCTTCCGCCAACAACTGGCTAACTTTAGAGCTGAGGTAATCTGAAAGGGAATTGTTATGAGTCCTCTTCTGAATTTGTGACATACTGGAGTGGCGATTGTTGAAATATTTACCCACCACAGACTTCTAACTTTCTTCCCTTGGCTGAAACATCGCATCGTTAAACCCTTAAAGCCTGGAGTAGTTGGAATGGAGGGTTATTTTGTTTTTTTTTCTGCCCTCTACACATATGACGTAAGCAGACAACTGCAGTGAGTCGTAAATTTCGTGGAAACATACCAGCTGAGATAGCGGTTGCATTAGTATCAGCTAAGCGAATCCATTCTTGTGCACCGAACCAAACCGTTGGCAGCGTTATTCACTCCACCGCACCACACTGGATCCTAACCACACTCGCACATCGAAGCACCGGTTGAATTAAAATTCGGTCGTCCAATTCCGGCAGCCTGTGCACGCCTGGGGAAGGTGCTGCATAATTGATGAAGTACCACAAACTGCACTGTGCACTAAACGGCGAATGATGTGGCAGTTAGCTCATAAGCGCACAATATCACAATCGTCTGATACGTTTCAACGGAACGCTTCGTCCTTCGGACGACCCCGAAGCGATATTTCATTGTGGCTTCCATGTACATTGCTCACACACGAATGCAGTGCGACATGAGAACGAAACTGTCGAATAGTTTAGCAAACGTGCGGGTCGAACATTGACGCGCAATGGCGAACGATGCACAAATGAAATGTAAATGTACCGGCTCCCATGGCGGGACCGTTCGTAGTGAACGTGTGATGTCTTGGGACACGTCGCTTTGTCGGCTCGGTCTGTGTGTTAAGTGCAGCACGACGTTCTAGCTTGACTTCTGCCTGTCGGCGTGGACAAGTGTAGATATTGCTATTAGCACAAAGAGGTGTGCGCATGTCGAATTCATGGAATTCATCGAGTCGAGCCGAAAATTGTCCAATTGATACGACGATTCGTTTCGTTTTGCATACATCAACGGATGCATGTATGTTTTGCCAATTTCGAATCAACGTTGCCATTAATTGCTTCAGCACGTACGACTACAACACCAGCTGGGAAGGGGGTTCAAATTGGGAAGGAATTTTATAAATTCGTGGGAAACCTCGACTAAAAGCAATTTAATCATTTAATTCATTAATTTTCACATCAAAATACATCAAACTACCCACAACAGCAAAGGCTTGAAATGGAGTTGAAACAAAATGTTATTTGATTTTATTTAATTTTTATCACAAATTAAATTAGATCCAATTGGGTTAGCAAAATTACCCGTCAATTCTTGTTAATTTGTAATATTGCTAATTTGTTACAATGTAACGTACGTAAATCCGCACAACGATTGTACTATTGTACCACAGGTAAAGCCATACAATCGTTTGATCTTTGTAAATAATAGACAAGGATCATAATTGGATGTAATCACGATGCTACCGTGCTCCATCCATCCGAACTCTAATCTCGATTGCGGTGTTGGGCCAATTTGTGGAACCAGCGCATAACACGGTCCGAATTGTTTGTTGCTCATTCCACCACGCCTGATCGGTCGACGATTGTATTATCCGATATTGGATGAATTTATCGTTTAAATCTGCATTCTTTTTTCATACGGTCGAAATTAAATTCATGTTGCTCCCGTTTTGCTTTGCTTTTAGTAATCGCAGTGCGTTTTGTTGCTCTTCTCGCTGTTGTTGCTGCTGAAACGCTATTCCTGCCGAATCACTATAGATTTCATCGTCGAAATAGCTCTATCATTGTCGTCGTGCCAGGCAGGAGTTCGACATTGCTTGCGCACCGAAGCGCGCTGGCGTAAAGGCACGCTTTCACACAAAAAGGATTGGGGGCGAACCTTTCGCTACGGCCACCACTAAACGGAAATTAATTGAGCGACAGAAATACCGTCGTCATTCATCGTGACTACGGCGCAAGGACGAGTTTCGAGCACCGCCATCAAATCGAATGGGCATGGAAGTTGTTCTTTGGACACGACCGGCGACTTCTTATCGTCCGAGCAGGGGTTGATGTGTGGTTAGAAGTCTCTCTCTCTCTCTCTCTCTCTCCGGTCCAACGCGACAAACGTTGTCGCGTAGTCGCGGCGCGCTGCCCAAAGGCAGAGCGATGATTAATTTCACCCGCCCGCCGTCCATCTATTTTAGTAATCGTAAATTTTCCGCCTAATCGAGGCACACATTTGCCGGGAAATGTTCGCGGTACGCAAAATGCTCACGCACGGCTTTCTTTCTCCGCCTTTCTCCTCGTTCGCAGAGAGTTCATCACGGAATGCCTGTTCCCGACCACCAAGAGCCCGTACGAGCTGCCGTGGCAGCTGAAGACCGCCTGGGGCGTCGTGTTCGGCGCGATGCTGCTCGTCGCCATCACCGGCAACTGTATCGTCCTGTGGATCGTGCTCGGTAAGTGGATCCGTCCGCGGCTCTATCCGATCTATTAGTTTGTTTTTGTTGTTCTGTTTTGCGCGCGCCGGGTTTGGGATGGGGCACGTAATTAGAAGGCATCAATCGTGCCGGCCGCGCCCGTCAAGGTTGTCTCACGCGCGGTGGTTGCGCTACGAGAATGTATTATCTGGGCTTGATCTGTTGTAGCGGCTTGGCAAGACGTTCAATTTCAGCGGGCGCGGTGTGTTTGTGTGTGTTTGTGTGATTATGATGGTTGGCGTAATTAAAGTTGTTAATTCGTTTCATTCACGTTACGAAGCTACGATATATTTTAAAGTAAGATTTGTTTTTTTTTCTTCTTTTGCACTGGTACCATATTGGGGCTTATTAAATAGTAAGCATAATAAATTTCCCTTAATGGGGGATTTTCACCATTTCAAGCGGTGATGTTGATGAAAATTAGCTGAAGCGTTACGATAATAATAAATTAGAAAGAGCAATCTTTTTTTCTAATCCTACGCCTTTTAGTTGAGAGCTGGTTTGTTTGTTTGAAGAACGTTTTTTTCAGCAAGCTTGGTCTATTTATTCAGGCTGTTTATTTTAGCTTTTGTATCATCGTTTTCAAGCGATGAATCGTATTCGTTTCTATTGTTGTATAGTTTCTATACCTTACGCTAACTTTTATGAAACGGACATTAATGCGGGTTTTCTGAGTACAAACAATTGCTCGGAATAAAGCATATTACGTGCGATAAAACAGTCAATTTATAATAGCCAAATTTAGAATTTAGAATATTTCTAAAAAAAGCATTAAAGATTTGGTAATTGAATCTCACTGTATTGGCTTTCAACCAGTTCATTTAGCGATTTAGTTGTAGTCGCTCGTAAAATTGTCCTATAACCGTCGGTGGAATGATGTAACCAGCGGACGATCGTCATGGAAATTGCCTTAGCATGCGGTGCGGTTGGCCAGGATCATGTCACGCTTCCACCGAAACATTTGCTTTTTGCCATTTGCCCACGAACACCAACGAACCGCATCCGATACCGGTTAGCGGTCGATTGAGAAATATCGTCGTTGCACGCGTCCCCCACACTCATTAGGGTCAGTAACTGGGGTCTGGGGTTTAGTGACAATGTGATCATTTATGCTATCGGACACACACGGCCCCGAGGGCAAATGGGTTTAGGCGGACGGGTGCGATCGTCGATAATTTGCTAAATTGAATATAATCGATACATAATTGCTCGGTCGCATTGTAAATGCATTGTTAATGTCCTTATCATGTGTGACACACGGTGGCAATTGTTCGTGTCCATGGCGACGGAAACGCAAGCTGTGCTCGTGTCCGGACAGGGATGTTATCTTTTCGGCGTCAGTTCCGGTGAGCGGTTCGCGAGCAGAAACGGTGCACCCCCCCCCCCCTGCTGTGTGGTGCTTCATTAAGTGGGAGGATTCTCGTTCCGTAGCCGGCGGAAGTGCAGTGTGCTATGTAATTTATTTAACTTTTGCTTTTAAATTGACTGTGCCCGGCTGGGGGTTGCAATTTCATGGATCAAATTTTGCACACGATATTAAGCATTTTATGCACAAGTGCATTGCAGTTGCCCAGCAGGATGTGGTGTTTGCACAAAAGAGTTCTTTAAAGTCGATCTGGTAAAAATATGACCCAAAAACGCCTTCGGGCAGGCACAGGTTTCTCAAATTTCTGCTGCCGTAAGCCACAGCTGGTTGCCAAATATATTCATCGTTTGGTGCATGAGCGATTTCTCTCTCTCTCTCTCTCTCTCTCTCTCTCCCTCTCTCCCTCTCTCGCTCTCTCTCTGTCTCTCCTTTACGATCATAAACAAATCATCCTGCCTAACAACATCAAAGGCGCGACGTTAGCTTAGCCTTTGTAGACGGCTAGGATGTCCGTCAAAGTTTGAAAGCAACTTGTTATCGAGATAGGAACAAGGCTGCTTAGACAACCGGTAATCTGGATCGTTTTCCCAGTGTATGCGTATGTGTGTGTGTGACTCTCCGGAAGCACGACGGCAAATTTGCTGGAAAGTTTTCGCAAGCCACAACACGGCTGGTTGGGTCGGAAGTTGCTAAGAAAACGTGCAAACGCCCTCGGGACAGCTGCTAAAATTAGTAAATGGTGCAAAAATGCTCGATAAGAAAGACATACGGGAGATAGGTGTTACTAAAGGTGAACGAAGTTTTGGCATCCCATTTGCTATGCGATGCGATGGTACGCTTCAGGGTGAGCTACCCGTTTGCGATTCAGATTATCAAATAGGAGAACTCATAGTTATCTTTGAATGAAACTAGTTTTTACATATTTTTCTTCTGCAACATATGATGCGTTCAGTAGAATAACATAAGCAGCTCCAAATTTCAGAAGAGTTTGTGCTTCAATTTCGTTTGTTTAAAATACACTCTCTGGCGTAGTAATTTAATTAGCCGGCGCGACCGTTTGACCATCGAAGGAGTCGAGAAATGCGAAATCATCAATCTTAATTTTTACACGCTGCAAGGATTCATCAACTCTCCCGATTTTTTTTTTTTGGCAGATAGTTTAAAAGTTTGCCGATGTTGTCCTATCTGTAGCACGAATCGTGTTGCCTTCACTCCGCAAAACAAAAAAACGGTTCAAGACTAAAAAAGGTTCGAGATAACCGTGACGAATTTTGGATTACCCTTAATTTAAACACCGTTCGCTGTTATTAAGCAAGATCGATCGATCGAGAGAGAATGAATAAAAAAACAACAACGGACCAACGATGACAGGCAATTAATTATCGACCAATGAAGTATTAATTGATAATTAATGGTTGGTTCGGTCGTAAAAAAATTGCCATCGCCATTTTGCCAAGCGAACCTTTAATTTCAAACTCGCGAAGGGCGAAAGGCGAACGAAAAACTAGATAACAATCAGTTATTTTAGCACGCAGGACAAAAACATTCAACTGAATGTCAACGAACTCTTCTCGCAAGCATGTAGAACCGTCCGTGTCGAACGCTAGTGTCAAATTAGGTTGACGAGCATGGTCGCTAACGATGTCGATCTTCTTTTTTGGTGTTTTTCTCGAGCAGTCCATCTTCGTAAAGCAAACAGTCAGGGCTCTTGTCCTCGTTAGTGAAATTCACGTTTTTTGCTTAAAGTTTAGAATCTTGCTAGGAGGCCGCAGTGTTCCGCGCTTAGCGAACTGTTGATGCAGAAACTGTAAATTGTTACGGCAGACAATTTGATTCGATTGGTCACGCCTTTTAGAAGAAGAGAAGTGTCCGATTAGTTAAGGCGGTTCAGAAGTAGGATTGTGATAATCCAAGAAAACGTCAAACTTCAGTATTGCGATTATACTTCACATAATACTTCCCGAAAAAATAGAGCAGCACCTTGTTTACTTACACGTTAGCTGTGTTGTAAGATCCATTTTGCACCAGTATTCACTAAAGCATAACAAAACTCGGATTGCCTATCAGAATTGTGACGAACGCAATGATATGCTTCCTATGTCTGCAAGGTCAAACTTTTACTTCAATTACGTATTTCGTACAAGGAAGTCTGATACTGATATTATTACTGTCCTTGCCCTAACGTTGTTACCTGCTGTGTGGGATGCGATGCTATTAAGTGTAATTTTCTATATCTAATGAGATAAAAGTATAGGTGTATGCTTTGGAATATTGGTCCCCAATTTTTGGAACCAACCTATTCTATCCTATTTATGGCACAAGTAATTTGATTCCAAATTTCGTTCCGCTCTTTATGGAACCATTTTCAGTAGATAATAAGTTCTTGATTGATTTTTCAGGTAAGATGTTGCTGGTACTGTATCACATTCTGTAGATTTGTTTGACAAAGAAAAACAGCCGAGTTCTAATGATGTTTATGATGACACAGATTTGTTTTGAATTGAACTCAACGTTCGGTGTTTACATTTTGCTACTTCATACCATCCGTTTCGAGATTCTCGAACTCGAAAGTAAATCTACCACGACCTTGACTTTCATGAGTAAAGTGTAGCACCTTCTATGCACGTTGTTGCAGAAAAATCCCCTTGCGAAATCATTTTCATCATGTTACAGGGGTTTCGCAAACATGCAAACACAACGTATCCGCAGCGAAAAGCAGCTCTAGGATTTCTAAGAAGTTGCAGTTGCACGTTGGACGTTGGACGTCGAAGCCTAGGAAAAGTTTGGGCAGCAACATTTGGCGGCCGGCACCCTGTTTGTGGTTGTGTATTCAGATGAGCTTCCTGTCGGAAGTTTCCCGATGCACAAGGCGTATGAAAAATTAACCCCACAAAACACTTGATTTACTTCCTGCTACATGCGCGCGTCCACATCGTGCGCAGTAGAAGTGAAACGTTCGCACGAAAAAATAAACAGTGCGAGTGTGTTTCGCACATGGCAACTTTGTACAGAGATTGCACCGTAAAATAGAGCATGGAAAATGCACAGGCTCTTTGCCGTTTGCAATACGTTCGGCAAAGCCGGAGGACCACGCGCGTGGTATGTTTTCAGCGGATTTATTATCACCCGACTGCGGCACGTACCGAACACTGCAGTTTGGCACAAACGTGCCTTTGCTCGAGTAAAACAAACGTTCATTTTCGGACGGTTTTATTTTATTGTAAAAAAAATTCTGTATGAATAGTGCGCGTGGTATTACTTTTTACAACGAAAAGTGGTGCTCCTATGATTTCCTGTGGACAGCAGCGCTGAAAGCCCACGCTGTCCACGCGGCTATAAAAGCTGGCACGCACCTTTTGCTGAAAGGTACCTAAAAGCACGGGGCTGTAGTAATAAAATTAAGTGGACAGTGCAACCGTCGCTGCAGCCACCCACTTTTGGAAAAAGCGTCCTACTGTGTACCTATTTTTGCTCATTTTTATCGATATCGCCATTTAATTTGCCGACGAACTCAACCTCCAGGAAGGAGTTCTGCGACCGGTTTGCCAGTGGTTTTGCGAGTGCACTGAGTTTGATTAATGGCCGCCGGCCATCTCACCAACGCGTGGTAGACATTGCAATGGAGCCACTTTCTGCACCACAAACCACTGGCAGGCGTTCGCGTTGCAATGGCTGCAACTGACCGTGGAAACCATTGTGTCGTAAACGAGTGGCATGGATTCACGTCCGTCTTCCCTTTTGCTTTGCTTGTCTCCACTTCCCCACAGCCCATCGCCGGATGCGCACGGTAACCAACTACTTCCTGCTGAACCTGAGCGTGGCCGACCTGCTGATGTCGTCGCTGAACTGCTCCTTCAACTTCATCTTCATGCTCAACTCGGACTGGCCGTTCGGGTCGGTCTACTGCACGATAAACAACTTCATGGCGAACATGTCCGTCGCGTCGTCCGTCTTCACGCTGGTGGCGATATCGTTCGATCGGTAAGTCGAAATTGCAATAAACTTTGTAAGAACATATTTTTCAACCCAGATTTGACCGAAACGTATAAAAACATGACAGCGGAAGGCAAATGTTTGAATGGCTAAAACAGGCAGAACAGGCTGTTTTTGGTTATCTACACAAAAGCAGCTACTTCTGGAGGTATTGGGAAGGAAAAATGGATCAAAAAATGGACATGCACAAGAAAAAAACATACAGCCCTCATTCATTTTCAAAATATATGCTTCTGTCCATCTGGTGGAATGCCAATGCACTCATTTTCTATCTTAAATCGTGCAGTTAATGTAGAAGTTATTGGTAAACCCGGTCTTTCTGACTAAATCATATTATTACATCATCGATACACTGAATTTCTTACATCAGCTGTGACTCAACGCTCAACATATTTACGATTGCATTCCTGTTTAAACACTCTGAAACTAAACGTCAGTGCAAACTTCTGAGGACACCCTGATAGCGTACACATCTATAATCCAATATATGTGATGCATTTTCGAAGTTATCGTCCCCCGAAGTGTTCGATTTCTGTGCCCAAGTTTTGGAAATGGAGCCCGAGTGGAATACGCACCGACAGACAGCGAAATTAGATGGCAAATTCGATCTGTGGAACTGTCACCAGCCAACCAACTAGCATGCTCCGCGTGAAATTGATTTAAAGAGTTTGATTGGAGAGAAATCAAGTCAGAGACATGTTTGTATTTTTTGCGTGCCTGCCGTACGTGAAGTTGGACGGTGCAATACTTTTGATAGTGAGCACGATCGCAGCTTCCGGAGAATTTCCTCCCGTTCGTTGACGGCTGTCCGTGTGGGACGCGGCTCCTAGCTATACGGCTAGTTCGCCTCTAGCTCGTGTAGAATGCCCGATTATACGTCACTTTCAGCGCAAGTTTTTCCGCCGTACGCGATGGGACGGGCGGTACTTGGCGCATGAATCTGATTTCCATACAGATTTCGACTTCTCAAGCACCGACGCTGGCGCTGATGCGCGTCTACGCGTACATGTAGATGTCATGAATATTGATAGCAGCCTGTACAAACAGACTCGTAACTCGAATTCGGCTAATCAATTCCGTCGCTGTTGATCTAGAGTCCACGTCGACCGTCCCGTTTGGCTGGTTGGCTGGTTGATTGATCTTGGGTAGCAAATTGCCTAGTGTAAAGGGAGTGAACGATGGTTCCGAGAAGAGCAATAATATGTGTGTCGAATTTTTATATATTGTCGGTTGTCGGTAAAGATATGGAATTTTATGCAACGCAAGAAGTAACTCGTGGTAGGAAGGCCCAATGAAACCATTCACAGATATTCCTCTCCGTGCGTGGTTGTTCCCGATTGTTTTCCGGGAAAAATTACTCAGCTCTCGGTTGCGCGACGCATTTATATTCAAATAATCGCCATCAATTTCCACCTATATTTATCCACTCGCACACGTACGCGCTCATCACCAGGCCGTTTCGCGGTATCAATCGATTCGTAATTAATTCGTATTCAATTTAAATCAACCGAGGGGGCAGGGTATTGAATTCGGATCCCATCAATTCAATTCCATCGTTCGATATTGCGTGGAATATTTTTTTGCGATTTTTTTTAAACAGCAGTCAGTGAGGCTACTTCAGCTACTGACGCCGTCGTTATGTCGCTGGTCTGGCCTATCGCATACCTTTCGTTCCTGGATTCTTGGGAAATCACATTTCGGAGCAAAAGACACAGACATTCCTGTGACAAGGTTGGGTGTGTCTTTGTGTTTATTTTAGACGTTTTGATTGAAATGAAGTGTTATTTTGAATATGTGTACACATTAAAGCAGTTGATTCAAACAGGTGGCTTTTAGAGCACGAAAAATAGATTCATGCTCTAGTTTAGTGTGTCCAGTGTGTAAAAAATGTAGCATGCGTTAAAGGGTCCAATAATTCAGCGAATTCTTTATAGCTATGTGTTTCATTTCGTGTGTATACGCATTTTAGAATGTTCTAATAATGTATCGCGGTTCTTAGTATATTTACGCAAGTTTTGTTAACACATTTTCTCTATTTTATGTCCATGTGGAAAGATTATTTATTACTGGAAGGTTATAAGAATGTTTCAGGGCTTCAATTTTATCAAATGCTTTATTTAAAGAAACAAGGAACCTTACATGCATATCGAGATTTGAAATGTTAATTTTCGAAATGTTTTTCTATTTGATGTGATAATTGAATCGCCTTTAGTTTTTGCTATCTACAAAATTGAAAAAATCAATAAATATTAAGAATCTTTCATCAACAATATTTTCATAAATATGTATTTGTTCCAATGTTCATCAAAGACTGCTAAGGTTCAGCGTTTTCAGAATAATAAGTGTAGGTGTGAGCAACTCTGGTTTTCTCAGACACGGAGAAATAGACGACATTATGTAAACGTTCCCGCTGCTTGGAGGATAGAAGGTTACGAGCGAGCTGTACGTCCGGAAAACGTCCTCTTTTGTCTAGATGAATAGAGGCTAGTGAAACTAAGACTCATTGTTGTATATTTAAAACATGCATTTGCCGAATTAAACAAAGCCTGTGTGAGGTGGAGCGAAATCTGATAACCTAATGGCTTCCCATTGCGCAACGTTGTACAATATTTGGATAGAATGAAGATATTTGGTTGGGAATGTTTTGGCGAAACGTTGAAAAGATCCTGCGTGCCCTGTCGCAAAACTCGCGCATAAGTAAACATTCCGGTCCGGTAGCAAATATTTCCCTGGGAACACAAAAAGCTCAGCAAGACTGAAGCAACATGTGCAGATACAATGTGAAGTTTTTCGTTTTTTTTTATCCGGTCGCTTATATAGAAGAATCGCCCGTGGCTAACACTAGCCGGCCCTGTTCACGGTCCGGTCGTTGTGCACCACCGTGATCGACTGCACCGCCATGTTGGGCGTGAGGAAGTTGGCCAAGCTGTCCACGCCGGTGCGGGCGGCCCGGTCGAACGGGTAGCCCATCGCCTTCCGGTCCGGGTACAGCCGGTCGCGCACGCCACAGTACGACGCGGCGTCGTTGCACGTCCCGACCAGGTCCTGCACGACCCGGTCCTCCTCGTAGTTCGACACCATGATGAACAGGTCGGCCGGCAGACCCTCGGGCAGCCCCTTCGGTATCAGCATGTGCGCCGGCCAGCCGCACCCGCAGAAGTTGAACTCGGCCTCCTGGGGCGTGTCCGGTTCCGGCCGGTTCTGGTCCAGGTTGCGGAACGTGCGCTCGAACGGGATCGTCACGGTCGACTCCTTCGACCGGCGCCGAATCCGGTTCGACCCGGGACGCACTGCAAGGGCAAAACGAGAGTCGTCAGTTTGCGGACGGTACGACGCCCTCTTCTGCACGTACGTGCCACCAGGAACTTGTCCAGCTCCACCATGAACAGCCGCTGGTCGCGGAACACCATCGGCGTGCCGCGTTCGTCGTTTTTCGGCGCGAGGAAAACGCGCACGAACGCCATCCGCTGGGCGTCCGAGTCGTTCTCGATCATGATGGTCGTCACGAACGGCGAGTGCTGCAGATGGGTGAACCTGCGGGAGGAGGAAGAAGCAAGAAACACCCACCAAAAGCACGGAATGAGAGGCTGCGGGCACAGTGTCACCTATTACTCATTGTTCGCCGGGCCGAGTAATGGGCCGATCCAATTACAATTCGCAAATAAAAGTAACTAAATCACGGAGACGGCGCGACTTTGGGGGAAACTTTTCACCGTAGGACGTAGGCGATGATGGGAAAAAAACACCATCACTTCGCAGCGTAAACGGCTTCTCGCCTTGTCGCGCTTGCGATGAAGTTACGCAAACGCCAGCGAATCTAATTCTTCGGCCGCCGGAAGAGGATTGCTAGTTCTTTTTGGGGGCGAATCTTCGCCTCCACACGGGGTGCAGCACACTCACGAACGGCGGGTAATTAAAACGAGCAAACTTTTGCCCACTCCAACGTGCCGCTCGGGCTAAATTACTTTGGCAACTTAATTTTCATTCACGTTGTCCTCGGCCGGTTTGGCGCACGGTCGCCCGGGGAACCCTATTGCGATGCTGGAGCATGCGTACGCGTATTCGTGAGAATAGCTTTTCTGCCAAACGCGTGCAATGTAGCGCAAAGGGGATTCAATTTCGCTTCTGTCTACCGTCGGTGTGCTCCATGGAATGCGCACTATGAATGCAGCGTTCAGCACATCGCCCAAAGGGTGGTGTTGTGGAAATTTGCTTTTTGTTATTGGCACATGTTTCGGTTTTGTTTCAACAGCATATCGCGATGCTGTGCAACCCGCCGGAAGGTGAGAACTAGGGTGCAGTGGTATTGAAATGTGCACTAATAATGCTTCCGGGGTATGGTAATTATGAAAGCTGCTATAACTGCTGTCGAGTTCACGCGAATTTAGCGCACTGATTAACAATGCGTTTGCGAGGCATCGAGGTATTGGAAGTGTGAAAGCTTTTAGTTGTAATATGTTATTAACACAGTCGAACTGGAAAACTATGCGCATGTTACTGTAGATAAAACTTGATGCTTGTTAAATTGGGGATCCAAATTGGTATGCAAAATTTCACAACAACTATGCTATTGTACAATTCTACAAAATTGTGGAAAACATGCGATAAACATTTGGTTGTGGTTTTGGTGAAGTATGAAACTATGAAACAATTTGACATTGTGAAACAGCACGAAAACAAGTCTTTCGAGTTGTAATTAATGCATTGAAATTGTGTGAGTTTTAATAACGAAACCGATATTACTTTATCGAATTTTCAAAAAGCTGTCTATGAAAATGTTATAAAAACTATCACTAATGAGAAGCCATAGCCATAATCAATATTTCATTCTTATATTCTATTCTAAGTTGCATCAGGTGTACTTTGCTCTGAGTGAAAAAGAAAATTAAAGTCACTCCCCAACGCACTTAAATATTGCACAGGGACAAATGATGAAGATTGGAAATTTTAACTCAAATTACTACTCTATCAGAGCAATATTGAAGTGTTATACGTTTTGCTTAAAAAATCGAGTTAAGCTTGTCCACAGTTTGTGCTATTTAATTATAGCCCCAAGCCGAACGTATGGAAAACTTCAAATGACGATTTTTATAATTATTTTCCAAGGAATGTCACATTTAGACTGCTTTTCAACATTCATTATTCAACTGGAACAAGCAGGGAGGAGGTTCTACAGAAATTGCTACAGTCTTGCCCGGTCTGGTTCTGGTGAAACCAATATCCTTTGATGAACCATCGCCCTGGGCGGTTCGTGTCGCACATGTTGTATGTACTGTTTAATGCAAACACGCTCCGTTCACAACCTCCGTGCCATCAATCGTGAAACACGTGTTACGTAGCGTGCACTTGGTTCAACATTGGTCCATTAATGTACGCAGCTTAAAAAAAACACGAACCGTCCCTGCCACAAACGCTACATTGCACATCCATCATTTGTACGATCTGTCGTTTTACTGTAAAGGCGGGTTTTTTCAGCACAATTTTCCTGACGGTTAAAATTATCGGGCTGATACACAGGCCTGATACATCTTCGATCTCCTGCTCGTCTTGTTTCCTCCTCCGAACTCCGTGATCGTGTCGTGTTAATTCAATTATATTGCAATCGAGCAAGCGTGCAAAGCCGGTCCGACCGACAGGCGTAAAAATGCGAACTGACATCGACGAGGGGCGTTGACATGCAAATTACAAGCGCTAGAGCGAAGAGTGCTCGCGGGCGATAGGATTAGCGAGAAATGGCTCGATGTAAATTTGTACGTGTTTTAACGCCGAAATCGTACCACCCGTGGCAGGCGGGTGGTTGCGCTTTTTTCTCCCCACTGTTCAACTCGTTAGCAGTAATCACATTGGCCGGAATCAATTATTACACCGTATGCGACACCGCCGGGGTCACGCAACAACGTGACACGGCGAGCTGCCGTAAGCTTCTGCAGATTTGTACGGCTGAGTTGGAGGAACAAGTTGTTGATATTCATAATCCGCCCGTTGATGGCATGCGTGACTTGCACACGCATACACAGAAAAAAGGAGTTCTCCACACGCGACCGCCTTACCGTGCGAACACGTTGCCCCGCGGCACGAAGTCCATGCCGCGCGACAGATCCACGTCCGACTGCTGCCAGAACGTCTGGAACGTGTTCGGCGGGCCGTCCTCCGGCTGCACCGTGATGCCGGTCAGGGAGATGCCGTCGAACGTGAGCTGGGTGCGGGTGTACGGGGCCAGCTTGTTCTTGTGCTCCTGGAAGATGTCGTCGATGTACGAGTGCCACCGGTAGAAGACCGGATCGCGCATGGCCGTCGCGACGTCGCCCATCACGCCGAACGACTCCAGGTGCCGGTGGTCCGGGTCGTGCGCGTACGAGATGAAGACGTGGCCCATGTTGTGCATGTCGCCGTACAGCTGCCGGTTCGGGGACAGCGTGGACGACTCGATGATGTTGCCGAGGTGGTCGATGCCCTTCTGCTCGTCCAGCGGGATGCGGTTGCCGGATTCCTAAGGGCAGAATGGGTGATGGTATTAATGCAACCATTGATTGGTTGTCATTTATTGAGTTTTTTCAAGTGATGTTAAAAGCTTCAGAATATCTAAAAGGGTTTTGTAGATTATCGTTGAATCATATAAATATGTTTTAATGTTATATTTAAACGAGATTTTTATAAGCAAACTCTGGTGCAAGCGAAAAAGAACGTTCAAATTTTTAGAACAGTTTATATTTGCCAATGATTATCTACTTTTAAATCCTTTTAAATGATTTCCAAACAGTTGGATTCATTGCTGTGTATTGCAGATATTTAGAAGATAACGTAAAACTTGAAAAGATAGAACTTCCATGCCCAAAAAAGTTTAAGTAATGGAAATGATACGCATTTGAATGCTTTTGGTATAATTTTCTTAACACTATTACTACTTTCTTCGCCTTGGACAAGTTTACTTCATGCTCCAACTCACAAAAACTGCCGTATTCTGCGACACGTAAAATCGTTTCAAAAATCGTCGAAAACGCTGGTAATTTTAAACGACATAGAGAACCACAGCAGTTTCCATGATCTGAATGCGAAATGTTATGTATGTATTTTATATCGATTTAAATGGTTTTGGGTCATAAGGCTGAAAAAATAACCTTTCAAAGCAGACATATGATTTGGTGTGAAAAGTGTGGATGGTATAAGAACCCAAAAAATCCATATGAAGCATATAAGGAACTGAACAAGAAATTCAAATAAATATCTCTGCAATCAAAAAACTATGATGAAATCTCAGTAATCAACTGAAAAAAAACACGCACACAAGGACGAAATATTTAAATCAGTGGAAATTCGTACGACGTACGACGTAAATTCGTACGGGTAAGAAACTACCAAAACCATCGTGGCACTTACATCGACCACGAACCCCTGATGGATCGCCTCGTAGATGCGGTCGATCCAGCGCTCCAGATCGGCGACGTCCTGCTTGATCTGATCCGCCTCCCGGTTAAGGTCCTTCAGCACACTGGAATCGATCCGGCCGGGCCAGGCTCGGCTCGCGACGAGCGAGTCCAGCTTCGGATAGTAGCCCTCGCTGATCGGTTCGCGCAGATTGTTCAGCCGCTTCACGCGCTGCAACCGGTTGCTGAACCGCTCGAAGTTGTACCGTGCGACCAGCTGCTGGTGCATGTAGTAGAACAGCTCGCCCCGCCGGTCCTTGTCGACGATCGCGCGGTTAGACGCATCGAACGGGTACACCAGGTGCCAGTGCCAGTGGTGCAGGTTGACGCCGATGTCCTCGCGGAAGTACCACAGCCGGTGCTCCTCGTCCAGGTCGGAGGCGGTGTAGTCCTTCGGGATGACGATCGGCATCCGCATGCCCTCCGGCACGACCGTCGCCTCCTCGCGGATCTGCGAGAACACCTTCGAGTCGACGTACTTGTCCGGGAACACCTCGATGATCGTCGGCAGGTCGAGATCGTGCGTGTCTCTGCGATGGAGCAGCGCCACCGAGAGCGCGTAGTTGAACAGGTACGGGTTGATCCGGTCACGGGCGAACACGGCACAGCTCTGCAGGTCCTCCACGTTGCGCATTCCTAGTGGATCAGGGAAGGCAGTTGAAGTTACGTTGCTTTATTAGGGTTGTGTTTTACTTTTTTTCATAAAATCTTTTTTTACACGATTTTTTATAAAATAATTGAAACCATGAACATTCTTATTGAAGTTCTTTTGTTGAGGTATTTATATCATAGCCCTTTTCAAGAAAGTTTTCAGACGTGCCGAATGGTTTTATCTCTTTTGAGTTTTAGTGGTCAAATATTGCAAGGCTTTTTATGTACTTTGGAAGGAACATTGGTTTCTAATCTTCAAGTTCCTATCGTGCTGTGACTTCATCGACTGAGCACAACTATGGCTCACTGTGCTGAGAATAAAAATATATACATTAACAAGATACTTGACATGGTATACTTCACATCCATGGTTTGAATTTGTTTAGGCCAGGTACCTCATGACCAAAAGGACAATTTGCTTCTCAACGAAATTGAGCTACGCTTTACAAAACCATCTTGTTCAAACATCTGCTTAGACAGTCACCCAGCGAGTTATGAACTCAAGTTTTATTTCTACACAGCGGCATGGAAGCTTTTTAGAAACCAGAACCTGTCTACGAAGGCGCACATGGTAGCAAAAACTGCCTGATAAACCTTTTGCCAGCCTGTTTACCCCGTGTCTGAGCAAACCCGGCGGCCCCGGTGTAGACACATGCTAATGGATACAAATCTCCACTTCAGCGCCATTTGTCCACGAAGGACAAATATTTCTTGAGTACAAACTGAACACCGAAAAAAAAACACCGCCTCCGTTCCGTAATTGCAACCGGAGTTTCCATACACCGGGGGAAAGGTGCCAAAATTGAGCCGTCCCCGTCACCTCGGGCCCATGATGAGTTCCTCGGAAGCGAAAAGGGGCCCGTGATTTGATTATCAAGCACGGCCGTAAAGCCGCGCGTTTGCCGGAGTTGTCGGATGGGCCTGATTTGGGATCATTTTTCGCGCGCACAGACACACGCTAGGATGCGCTCATTCCGTTTTCGGTGCGCTGTACGGGCAGATGAAAGGATGGCAAACGTTGCCAGTGTGGATATTAATGCCGGTAAATTTTGTCACGACGGAGCTTTTATCGTAATTGATTTTCCGCCCCGATTCGGCCGCCCCGGGTTGCGTTTGCGTAGGAAGAAAACAGATCGCTCCGCAAGCAATGACAAAGCACCGGCCAGACCGAGCAGGAAGTGGAACATTTGACTGGATTCTAAAATTATTACAAATGTTTACTAGTCTGGGGGGGCCGAGAGGGAGTGTTTTATTCTGCGCACTGCTTGCTTTGACCTTTGCGGGATATTTTTCATGAAGTAAACAATCTACTCTTAGGTTACAAATGTTGAGTCATACATTTCTCTAATTTTGGTACTGTTTTTTCTAACAAGATTAATGTACACACACACACACACAGACACATACACACACACACACACACACACATTCGAATCTCGTGATGGCGAGGAAGCATAAAATAATAATCCGCTTTCGCCAAGTGGCTTTTAGAGCTAAAGTACAGCACCGAATCGTCCTGTTATTGCATTTTGCATAGCAAACCAGCCGTTGAACGCTCCGGCGGCAATCAGTCAGGGCGCACGTGGGACGAAAAGGCACCGTGTGTCGTCCCGCACGGTAAGCTTTGATGTTGAGCCGCCGCCACTTCACGGCCATGCGTGCGTGCAAGACGTTAAATACTTTTCAACCGATTTGACTGACAGGCTCACCGTGGGCTGGTGGAACACCGTGCCGGGACGAGGTTTTCCGTACTGCCTGCGTGCATCACCTAACACTTTAACCGGATCAGTGTGGGACGAGCGACGAAGTTGCCATGGCTACGAACATGGCCAGCGCACTCGTGGGAAACGGTGGCAATATTCAACTGGTACGTTTGACTAGCTTGCTCACTATTTAGTGTCGGTTCGTTCGAGCCGGCATCGAACGTGCGGGAACGTACGCTGCGACATCAACGACACAACCGGCAGTAAGCCGAGCAATCGTGTTGTGGTTCGTTGTCGAACGGGGTTTTCCAACTTCGAGTGCCGTGGTTCGCATATATTATCACATTTTCCTGGCAGCCATTGTGTCGCTTGCTGCCTGCCGAAAGGGAAGCATAAAGTGTCGAAGTGGAAAATATATTGCACACCACTGTCAGCAACGGAACGGTTGGTACGTTTGCTGTGCCTCCTTGTGCCTTCGAAAGTCGTATCGAATCGGTGCCCACGGAGGCCCACGAGTTGTAGCCAGGCGCGCAACGAAATCCGTGTCAGAAGGAACTGAATCGATCGGAAGCGCCGGTGAGAGGCGAAATCAATTCCTTGTGGGTCGCATCTGCATAATTTGTTGTTGTTGAGCTCCGATAAAGGATGGCAGGACGATCGATAGAAGGTTGAATGGAAACCGTTGAATGATTTCAATTAATGTTTGAAAAGCGCTTGGGAAATGCTTAGGAGTGAGTAGTTTAAGAGAAACTGTTTTCGAGTGATAGGTGATAACATACATTCGTCGTGACATGGTATAATGATGCTGAGATGGTCCTCATTTTATTAACGAGTGGTTATATCATCCAAAATATGTTGTGTATAATATCCTATGCCCACATATGTTACCACTGTGAAGTCAAGCTATGTATTATTTATACACCTTTTATTCACTGTTTAAGGAATTGAAATCTACTGTTCGCTAAAAGTCCTATATTGTTTCACATGTTAATGAGAATATTGAATGAGGAGACTTATTACAACACTTCTCTTTTCATCAATTCGTTGAAGAAAAAAAATACGAAAAAATACGAGATACAAGTAACCTGGAACCATTGCGGCTCCATTTTTAGGAAGGTTGTGCTTCCGAATAGAAAAGTAAAAAATCAATTGACTCAAATCCTACTAAATTCAGTTATATGGCTTCATATATGAACAGATGCTATAGCCAATTCTTGAAGATTTTAATAGTTTTCACATATATTTTGAGGCATTACCTTTCCAATATTGCCAGAATTCGAAACCTTCTAAAGAGCACTATAATTCAACCGATCCTTGCTTATTTTAGTTTAAGCATGATATTGGGAAAAGATTTTCATATTTGAATACAGAGAAGATGAAGTTTTGTTCCAGAAAAATCTTCACAGATCTTTCATTTTAGATACATATTTCAACGAATTGGGATAATGGGAAAGAGAATATGATGAGGAAGATGTACCTGTGTCAGGGACATAGATATTATAATAAAATATTATTCCCTAGAAATCAAAATGAGAATTAGAATTTCCAGTAAAACTAAATATTGCTCCAACCTTTTCTCTTTTCTCATACAACTCGTTCACAGCTTTCAAGGTTCAATGAACGGGGTATCGCGTCACATTGAGCGTTCAGACTGAAGAGAAACGTGTCTGTCCCTGGAATTATATGACCAAGGATTGCAAACGAACGAAGGTGCGGGAAACCAAATTTTGGGAAATGTAATTTAGCGTTTCCAGCGTTTGCCGAAGTGTTTGCGCATTGCGAGCACCCTTTATTTGTGTCGCAACATTTTGGTACAAGTGGTGTCGGTTGGCGATGAATGGCGCAGATAACTGAACGGTTTCGATTTAATGTAACTGTGGCGACAGCGTTATGGTTCACTTCAGGTTTATTTATCCGCCGAATCGATTGCATACATTCGCACGTTGTCGTTTAACGGATTTAGCTCATTGGTTTCAGCGATACCACAAATTGGACAGATCGACAGAGCGCCTGCAAGCAGACTATCTTCCTTTATCATACCGATTTTATCGAAATTAACAAATCCATTGGAGGCTTCCTCAATTGCTCTGCCGCATTGTAGAAAGCGGTAGTAATTTCAGCAAATAATTCCAATCAAACTCTAGCTACAACACTAGCGGTTGATTATCCTTCGTAGTGGTCGTCCCCCGTTAGGGAAGCACGAGGTCATAAACAGCGGCCATACTGAGGCAATAAAGCGTGTGCTCGAGGGCAACGTGACACGGTTGACAGCCGAATAGTGTGACATTGGCTCCTGCTTCCCGCGCGCGTCCGACGAACGGTGAAGGCAATTTATCTTAATTTTTTGTCCATTCCATCGTCCCGCTCCCGTGGGACGGTCAAGGCCGGAAGACCGTTCCCGATCGACTGCTGCCCGGTCGGGATGCAGAGAAAGCAATTCGCTGTACTGGGCGCTTACCCATGAAGATGTCAATCAAGCGTGCGGCAATTTTTCGATGGCGCGGAATGAAGAGCGAGAACTGCTCCTGCCGCCCGAGCGACATCGGGATGCGGAGGTCGGGCAGGGCGATGCTGCGCACCGTGACGCGCTCCTCCGCACTGTCGCCGAACCGATTCTGAATCTCGGACCCGATCGGCCGGTACCGGTCGGTGAGGTAGTTGTCCGGAACGTCGAACACGACGCGCCCCTTGCCCATAAACACTGGCTCCCGGGGGCGATCGAGCAGCAGCAGCAAGTGCTTCTTGTCGAACACCATGTTGTTTGGTCACTTCAGCACTCCAGCAAACGATTCTCAATGAACGCACACACACACACACACACACACACACACACTCCCTCAAGCCCAGACGTCAAGGATACAACTCGAGTGAGTCGGGTTTACGATGCGAAACGCGTGAACTTGTCGCACGATATGTAGACCGTAGCCTTGAGCGTGGTTCCTTTTATAGCGCCAGGCACTTGCAAGATGGAGTGCGATGTGCGAGGTCAAAACAGTACGCACTGGACGCGCGCGTGATGGACGTAACCTCAACCGGAGTGCTGATAACATCGATGGTGCGTCTTATCCCAATTCCAATGGAGAACAACGAAGGCAAGAATTGAAGTTCATTAACATCACACTAGCACTGCGGTGAGACGGCCGAAACCACAGCGGACGCTGAACCTTCCGCAAGCATAGGTCATGGTCATGGACCAGTTCGGGAGCAATGCAAAGCAAGGCCCGTCCAACGTTTCCGCATACTACTCCCAACGACGTATCGCTCCCGAATTTCGGCTCCCGAAACACCAGACACGTCCGTATCGCGCGTTATGCGGTTAGCACCAGCGGCGAATGTGGTACGCCCGCAAGTAATCCAAGGCGTTGGAAGTACTTGTTCACTTTATCAGCATCACGACACGATCCACCTCACCGTACGGTCGCCCTGCAAAGCCCATTCCCAGAACCAAGCAGCAGCAGCTTCGTGTGACATCTTCCCTTCTGTGTGCGGCGACCTCCGTCGTACGGGTGGGATCCTGCCAGGAACGAGCATTTTCGCACAATTGCACCTTCCCGAAATTGATGGCCCCTCGCAGGAAACACAACGCAGCGTTTGCGAGCACCGAACAAGTAGGCCGGTTCGGTTTTACGTGCGCGACACAATGCGTGTCGCTTAATCGAATTTCATTAGCGCCGGCTTCTGTTTGGATTATTTTTAAAAGCGAACTACGCGGAAACGGATATGGCCTGTTCGATCGCGAAGTGACACTCACACACACCTTCGGGTTTGAAAGCCAGGCTTTTGGCTTCTGCGAACGTAGGTTGGACCCGGCTGCTGGCTGTTTGAGCGTGTTTGAGCGAAACACGTGCCAATGATTAACTGTGGTAGCGTGCAATATCTGCACGAGTGTCAACCGGATGCGAGATAGGTTGACGTACCCGTTGGTAAACGTTGATAATACTAATAATACACTGAAACCTCTCAAAGATAGCAGCGGAAGGGATTGCTATCTTTTGGTGTGTTCTTGGTTAAGGAATTTGAGAGATCACTTCTTAGCAATTTTCAATGCGGGCTAGCGAACTCATGTACCTTGCGGGGTAAAAATTGGATAGACGTGTTTTCGATAGCTTGTATGTGATGCTAGCGTTTTTGACGGTAAACGACCGCAGTGTATCATGTTATTTTGAATAAATAAACATTTGATTAGACTCCTGACTTACAAATACAAAATACGAAAATTCGAACAATTTTGATAGAAGAATTTTAGAATTTAGTTTGTGGGTTCTGGACTTCATTCTCTATAAGTCAATAAACGGAATTCAGCTTACAACATGTATTACTAATAGTTTTTCATGCTTATACGAATGTTCAATTTCAATCAAGAATAGTTTAGCTTCTTAACGAACGAGACTATACCATTTCCAAAGCAGTTCTATTGAACACTTAAAACAAATCATCAACGTTCTGTGACATCTGCGAGGAAATCCAGTACTTCAAGCATTTCCCAGAAACTTCACCGATGTTTTCTGCAACACTCAAACCCTAACGGACATCAATCAGACATTTGGTGCACTAGGTGCGCAGCTAAATGGTGTGACGTTCGCAAGAATGCGCTTTTGCGCGCAGTGCAACCCAGTGTTCGATTCAAGAAAGGACTGCCGGAAATCGGATCCCAACACCCACCCAGTTTTCGTCGCATGTAATGCTAAACCGAAGCGTGACAGTAGGAGGGGTTGAAGTCAAGCGGCCCGTCGGTTGCGTTCAAACGAATCACGCTTACTCGCGCTCACCTTCAGCGACCCAGATGGTTCGTGTCTCGCCCCATACTAACCGCTTTCCTTGTTTGCTTTCCGTTTCCCCCGTTCTAGGTACATTGCGATAGTGCATCCTCTGCGCCACCGGACGTCTCGGAAGAAGGCCCGGATCTTTCTTTTAATCATCTGGGCGTTGAGCTGTGTCCTGGCGGCACCGTGCCTGATGTACTCGACTGTGATGACAAAGCGGTAAGTTGTAACGAGCGAACGGGATGGGGGATCAAACCGGGCAGGACGGCGTGCGCTGTTACGGTGGATAAAATTCGATAGCTGTGAGGATTGCAATAAATTAAACTCGACAGTGTGCTGGCACAGCAACTCGAGCTGGCTAGTGTTTGGTTTGCCTAATGGAAATTGAACTTCCGTTCTAAAACATTCACCAGTGGAGAATTGTTCGAACACTATTGATCTCAAGTATCGTTCCATTCAGTTCCTAAGTTTTGCACATTTAGCACACAGTTTTCAAATAAATTTAATATTAAATTTTTAAAATAATTAGCCGGCATTCACGGTAAGCTCTCATGCATCTCGCGACACCCTCTGCAAAACAAGAAAAGCGTTTTTCTTTATTCTTCGCCTCTGACATCATGTACCTCGAGTGCATTTTCAGATAATGGTGCGATAAGGCTCTGATATGGCTACGATAAGGCTCCAATAAGGCTCATATAGGCCTCGATATGGATTCGATAAGGCGCCGATAAGGCTCCAATAAGGTTCTGCTAAGACTTCGAAAACATTCCGATAAGGATCCGATAAGGATCCGATAAGTCTCTTTTAGTACTCCCATAGTGTTCCGATAAGGCTCCAATAAGGCTCCAATATGGCTCCGATAAGGCTACGATATGGCTCCGATAAGGATTCGATAAGGTTCCGATAAAGTTTCGATAAGATTCCAATAAGGTTCCGATAAGACTTCGATAAGGTTCCGATAAAATTCCGATTAGGCTCCAATAACTCGAACTCGATAAGGCTCCAATAAGGTTCTGATACCATTCCGATAAGTTGCCGATATGTGTTTGTTAAATTATTACTTAAAGCACTTGCCCTCGAGGGTGTGAAATTAATTATACTTTGAGCTATTTGAACAACATTTAGTTATATGACAGAGCTTTCCCTACTTTCATACAATGTATGACATAGTAGAGATGTTTAATTTAGCTAATTAACGTTCATCTTATTTTCATCCATCCAAAAAGGTATAATAACGGTAAGACGCGTACCGTATGCTACATGCTCTGGCCGGACGGAAGGTATCCAACATCGATGGCAGACTATATGTGAGTATGGTTACACAGTTTCACGTTTAATCAAGGCAAAATAGGACATTTTATTTACTAATTGACAGTGATGGGCACTGTCTAGGGACTCACTTACCAACTTCAAGTGCAAATCGGAAATCTCCTGTCGTCGGCGCATTGTTTTCTTCCCAACAGCACATTTTGGCAGCACATCAGCATACCGCCAGCTACAGGGCACAATAGTGCTGGTGTACTGAGGCGAAAAAAGCAAAACCAAACAAAATAATAACTCGATTATGGATGCGTTTCGTAGCGAAGCACTAGCCTATCAGCTAGATTTTGCCTAACTTTCAACTTCACTGAGCGCGTTTGCCAGCCGATGCTAAACAAATTTATTCACTGACAAGACACGTCAAACATTCCGCACCCATCTGGAAGCGTATCGGCGCTGGGTACAGCCCACAAAAATCGTACAGGTCAGCCGTGATATGAAACATCATCCAAGCCTCGTACATGAGGCTTTTTCCGCTCGAATAACAAAACCATCCAAACGAGCGACGCGACGCTGGACAGCATTTGGGTACTGTCACAAGCCACGGGTAGTGCCGGAAGGGCCACTGCCCTTCTGCGAAAAAAAACTGTGAAATGAATAAAGCCCACAGTGCGCACCATTCCGACCCCTCCCAGACACAAATGTGATTTGAAGTTTCAGATCACACCCGGCTCTATTATGAAATTCTTAAAAAGATGTGAATACATCGTGATTTGGACGCTTCTCGAGCACAATTGTTCGATTCCAGCGTTTGAGGAGGGTGTCTCCTGCCGTGCAACAAACCTTCAAATGTTGATAATTGAATTTCCTGCGCAATGCTGTGAGGAAAAATTCTCGGCACGAACGGTTTTTCCGTTTCGTGGAAAGCGGCATGCAGCGAAAGGCAGAAAGTTTCTCCTCAAACAAACAAATATCTCGGGGTTAGGAAGGTTTACTGCATCCCAACGCTTCGCTGCCAGCCCTTCCCACCTGGGAGGGGATGAATTTACGCTCCGAGGAAGCAAACTACGCTCCCGGAAGACTGCGAAAGTTTACCAAATAAATAACCAACTGTCAGAGGAGACCGTTAAACGCTGAAAGCTGATAGCAGGAAGGTGATGAAACCGTTTGGCGGACGAGCAGAGTTTGAAGAATGTGATGAGTTTAAAGTTCAGAGTATTGACGAACCACTTGCACACCTGCGAAGCGATGCGTTGCGATGTTGTGAGAACCAGCATGGCAACCCATGCTGAAACGAGGTTTCTGTACCGACGAGCGTATTCCATGGGCAAAACGTGCAAACGTTCGCAAGGAGAACTCCATGACCCTAGCGGGAATACAAATACGGAAGGATCCTTATATTGTTTGACACAGTTTTGCGAAGGATCCGGAATATATGTGTCTTCAACGTGAACGGCTATTCCCAGTTGGATAGCCGGAAGTGGGATCGGGATTGTTCTGGTATTTCAAGCGGAACAGTTTAGAAATATTTTGTTCATATTTACACAAATGTTTTCGGAGAAATTGAGAAATTCAACAAAGTTTTGTTTTAATTCCGGATTATTCATTCCTATGATCTCCGTGAACCTCAACACTCTGGTCCTAGCGTCACTCATCCATTGCAATATTCGAAATAAGCCTCAGTTGCAGCAAAAAGTTTTAAGATTTGTGAGGAATTTGTAAAAGTCGAACAACTTTCTTTCTAAGGGTCTTTTAAGGATCTCTCCGGACGTAATTTACGTTAAAGAGTCATGGACATGGATAAAGCCTCATTGGGTCAGGCATATTTAATCGCGATAACAAGTAGGATAAATCAATGCGATCATACATTATGATATTTTTCAATGTTGAAATGATGGATGTACAAGCGACGTACTTCAGGACCTTCAGTACAAGGCAAGAAAGCGTGGAACAATTGTGCCTTAAAGTTAGACAAGAGCATGTAAAACCTCATAACAGCTATCAAAAATCCCAGTCATTGAATGTCCTATTGAGTGTTATAACTGTAAGTCGGTCTGCAATATTGATGGTTGACAAAAACACAGTTTATCGAGACACTTGATGAGGTTCACACACTTTCCACGAAGATAATAATTCAAATGCGTATAAAACGAGTGTACCAACTTTATCAACGCACACGGGTTGGGAAACAAACCGCCATGATCGTTGGCTCGCATGGAGAGCTCAAAGCATCATAAGCCTGAATAAATACCTTCATTAGTTGCGTCCTGATCCGTGCGCGGCATTCCCCGAAACGCGCACGCGAATGACAACGCACCGGCACCAGCCGGGCCTAATGAATTCACAATTACGTCATAATCCTTCGGAGCATAGGTTCCAAACACTCGACCTGATTCAATTACGCTCCCAACGCTCCCAACAAGTAGTTTGTTCTGTTTCCGTAGAAGTGGAATATGCTGTATTCTGTGTCTCTCAATGGAACGGCGCAGACAACACGGTGCGATGTATTGTTTCAGAACACACACACGCCCGCCAGTATGTGTGCGTCAAACGATAAAGATCTGCCGCGTGACGCGCGTGTTGAAACCGAACAAACCTCCGGAACAGCTTGTCCGGGGCGGCGCGCTCCATCAGCATCCCGGGCCCGTCCCGATGGATCATGTTTATTTCTGGAGGTGCTAAGGTACGGGCACGAAGCACGCGAACGAAAGAAAATCACGCAAACAAACACACACACGCCGCGAACCCGCGCCAGGAGCAACTCTTTGACCGCATGTCAATATTCGGTCGTTGACTGTGGAAACATTCTGCCGAACATCAGCACACATAATCCGGTTGGATAATTGAATAAGCAGACCGTGTCTTTTCGCCGCCGCCGACGCCGCCATTCTTCGACGTACGCCATTATTTCCGGCGTGTTGTAATGCTGTTTGGGTTTCGCTAATACTCTCACGAAACTCAATTTCGGCCGAATTTGGCCGTGCCACGAACTTGGCCGAGATTTTTGCAACCTACACTAGGCTGGAAGACAGGAAGGGAAAACCCCCCTAGAGCGCCGTTAACCTGCGGGATGCGGATGGTGGCCGGTGGCTGGGGAAAAGCTTTCGCGAAAATTAACAGCATCGGTTGGCTCGGCCGAAGCGACTGAGCCCGTGCGACCTCGTCGAACCTATTAAAAATCATTGTGATAAATTTTTATGTGTACATTCCGCGACGCTGGAGCGTCTTTGGAGCGGGCGCTGTTTCCGCAGGTCTCCGCCGGTCACCATGGAGATGGCGGCTAAGCTTCACTTTGTTGTTTCCGTTGGTTTCGCGGAACCGTTTCCCGTAAGGGACTTTGCTGATTTTAAGCTCCGATTAGTTGGCGAAGATCGGAAGAGTAAATATTTGGAACCGACATGAACCGAGCATGGTGTGTCTGGTGTGCGAAAGGAGTACACGGGAGCCCGGGAAAGCCCGTAAATGTGAACAACATTATCGCGGTTGAGGTACACGACGGTTGAAGCGAGTGTTACAAGCTGTTTGATTGTACGGGGTCCCAGAATGTCTCGGATGGGTGGGTTATTGAAGTTTGCAAATTAAAAACATCGTTGCGAATGATACTTCACAAGAACCCTGCATCAGCCGGGCATTTGAGTTTTATATCCCCGGTGCTACAAATGACAGATAAAAGAAACGCGTAAAATATTTAATATTGAAATCCCATCAATGTTTACAGGTTTTTTTTATCACTTTTTCTTAATATTACCAATGTTTACCTTTTCTGGTTTCAGACCAATATTTCTTTTCTAGTTTTTGAAATAATATTTAATGCCCCAGCTTCCTGAGCATTTAGGACGTTTGGAATGGATTTTTGAAATATTTTGCCTTATCAATTTTGAATTTTGATCAATCTCTATATAATTTATATTGCATTCCTTATTGTTGATTATGAGAATCTTTACGATAAAATTATATGGAATAAAAACCCAATTTATCTTGGATAATGTATCTTCAAATTAATATGTTTTTCCGTCTAGCTTCTATCCAAACCACCAGCTGCTATCACCAATAATTCATTCATCTGCCCTTGCAGTCAATGAAAGTGATCGTAAGCAAAGACGACGAGATGAGTTTCTTTTCATTCTACGCTTCAAGCAGCGTTGATTGATTTTCTTGTTTTTTGCGCAAAACTTCAATCGATCGTCATGACGCAACGGCAGGAAATCGATATAAAATAACCATCTGCTTCCGGCTGATGAATTCTCGCTCCGAGCCGGACTCCAATCGGTACGACTATCGTAATGAAGGGACCAAAAATAGCGCGCGAAACGCGACGCACAACTTCACGTGGCAGTCTTTCTAGACAAGCGGCGAAGGCCGAGAGATGGTGCCGAAAAAAAAAAACAAAAAAACCCACGCATATCGTCCGGATCAATCACACGCCAGCACGGTGACAGACCAATTCGGTAGGCCACGACGGCGCTGCGAGCCGTGAAACGGATTTTCCAAATCTCATCCCACGTCTCGCGGCCGGCGTGGTATGGAAATATTATGACAGATAATCTATTCGGAATTTGATCCTCTCTCTCTCTCTGTCTCGCTCTCTTCCGATCACTGACGTCTCGTTCGGTGCGGATGGAAACAAACCGACGATGACGTCCAGAGCGACACGCCGGCGTTGCGCTCCGGCGTTCTTTGAATGCAATCAGCAAAACTTCAAATTGCGTTATTCACCGCGCTGGGGCTGCTTTCGTGTTTCCTTTCGGCGCTGGACGGCGCAAATTAACCGGCGTTGAAACAAGCCCAAACCGACAGGAACCTGGATGGAAAGGCGGCATCGCTCTACCTATGTTCTGGACTCTGCCGCTTCGCTATAAATAAAGCCCTGGACGCGACAACCGAATGTCTGTCGCTCTCAAACGATACAACGGCCGCAGGAAAGTTTGTGTTTCGTTCCGTGGTGGTGTCTAGGAAAAGTTTCTACAAAGGCAAAGCGCTAAAGTTTTCCCACTTATTGTTCGGCTCGCTGTGAGCGATGCGGGTGGAAAGTTTTTCCCCGAAATTTTACACTGAATGGCCAATCTTTCCAGCCGCTACGGCTCGGTGAGAACGGAACGGCACGAAATATTGTCCCATTGTATGTGTTTGCGTGTCGGCTCACGCTGCTGGACGCTTTCCTGATAAAATTAGAAACATACTGCACCATCAGTTGCTACATTTAGTGGTGATTTACCAGAGAAGATAAGCTCATAAATTATGCTAGTCAGGTTCATAGGTTGACAAAATGGAGCTTAAAAATTCAACTAAAAAAAGCTGATCAAATCAAACGTCACGGTGGTCAAACCATTTGTTCAAAGTAATGCTTTATTTAGAGTAAATTGGGTTTAAATGGTTCTAAAGTTTGGGAAAATTTTGGGACATGAACGTATCATGAACATTTTATACATTTTTTATTCGGAAGAACAACATGAAAATTTTCCCCAATTTCTCGTTTTTAAAAGACTCTCTATTTCCAGTTATTTAATATTCACAATTAGAAGTCTCTTGTACAATGTTTTGGCACTGCTTTAGGCTCCGACGGTTCAGACAGTTAGAACGGTACTAAATCAATGCGAAAAAATAATCAAAATTTCACAAAACTTTAGATTTAAATCTCTTTAAAGAGCAGCGGCTTTAGTAACATTAAAATCAAACACTTCAAAGAAGTGTTCACTGGAAAGATGCTAAAAATTCAAGTGAAAAATTCCTATTTTCGCCGCCATTCGTCAAACGATGGCGCCAAAAGTTCAATATCTGTTATTTACCTTTTTTTAAACTGTTTTTCATCATTTTTCACTAAAAATCGAAATTGTCTCCTACACACGATGGCACAAGAGATACAATATTCCAACAATCCAATTGGTAATTGTTGGTTTTGCAATTGTGTTTAGAGCCCGATCTATACAAGCACTTGCAAAACGGTGCCAAAAACAAAGTTCTGAAAATAGTTGAACGAACGCTTTCGAATGGAATGTAGTGGAAACCACTTGAATTTGCAGAGGTCGGGCAGCCTCAACAAAGTTTCAATTGTGGGGCATCATTGATCGTCCTGAAACTTTCCTGACTATTCTACTCGATGAGAGAAGCATCAATTGGGTCGTGTTGAAAACAGGAACATAGTTAAGTTAAACATTCCAGCTCTAGACTCCATCTCAAGACTCAGTTACCCATACTATCTGTTGATTTCACAATTATTCATCAGTGTGCTTCGATCCGGATAGGGAGCACAAACAATCTCCGCAAACATAAAGATCGCTTTTTGTCGTTGCCGTATGTTAAACCAAATTCACCTGCACGAAACGAAGCCCGAAACCCAAACATCCATCGAACAACAAACAGCCCACGGCCCGGCGTCTGTCAGGAAGTGCTTTACGGAACGCTTTACATCGCCAACTCTCGCATAAGTGCGCCAGTAATGGACATTTACAAACCGATGGTCGTCTTTCCGCTAGGCGAAACAACTTTTCCTCTCATCAACGTTCGGCACAAATTTCCGGAGGATATTGTCTTTGATTGGGACGACTATGGCGACGACGGCGACGACGCCGAAAGATCAAACGGGCTCTTTGTTCTTCGTTGTTTATGGGTCGATTGTGTTTGGGTTTTTTTTTGTTGCTTCGTTTCTCTCCTGTAGTCGCCGCTTTCCGGTGAGCTTTTGAACCGGTTATAGTGGGCGGTCGATGGGCTTTCTTTTTTCCGAATGAACAGTTTTTAACGAATCCTGAACGATTGTAGCCTCTGGCAAAACGGGTTCGTGATGTTTTTCAATGAATCGTTAACTTCTTTTTTGTTCAACCCGTCTCCCTGCGATTGAGCTCTGAACACCTCACGCAGTAAAAATTGGAACCAAGAGAAGAATATTCCTAAAATCCCAGTAAAAGCACAATTTAGTTTTAATTATTTAAAGTATCGTTCTGCAAAGGAAAAAGAGCTGAGCCGCCTCATGAAAACCACCTTAATGAGCTGCATAATGGTTGGTCCATAATTAACACTCACATGCCAATGCTCTCTTCATGGCTCGAGTGCTCGCCGCCAAATGGCACCGTCGAAATTTATTACACACTGCACGGCCACCTGCACGGTGGAATAATTCCAGCCAGCCAGCCTGAACTGCAACGCACTAATTGCAAAACCAACACGCGCTCCTAGCCGCCTGCGCCGGAAACTTGAGGGCCGCTGCACCGGATAAATGGTGGCGACATGAGCTAATTGAAAATGTCAATTGAGAGTGGATATTTAAGTTTCTTCGCTACATTCTCCGCGCGATGAAGTTATTAGCAGCTGACGTACTCAACTATGTTTGAAGAGAGTTTTATACACTTAATTCAATCGGGCTAGCTTAGTCCTAGCGAGAGTAAAGGAACTAGTTAAATATGAAATCTTTCAAAATGAACACAACTCCAACATAACATAATTTCATTCACATGTTATGAACAAAGTTAAGGCATTGAACCCAGTCACTCACTCTGTTCGAGGCATGAGCAAACGACCAATTTAATTATTAAGTTAAATTACATTTTACTGATGTGACCAGTTTTGAATTTTCATTTCAAGGAAAATTGTAACTCAAAATTACAAACTAACCTGTCCGAACAACTTTATCATCCTAATAGATTGAGTTCTTATTACAAAAATAGTTCTTGTATACATTGACATTAACATACATTGACACAATGTCACAACATACAAAAGCAAAATGTTCTAGATTTTCTCAGCATGCAGTGATTATGTATCAATACATCTATAAAATAGGTAAAAATCATACGGATATATGTATGTTATGCAACATACACTCAATACCCGCACTAGATTCAAATATCTTCTCCGGTGCCGATGAGCCGTATGCGATGATATATATGTATGTGCCGAGGCCGGTTCGTTCCGCAGTGATGATCACATTCCGTTCTGTGCCATTCGCTGCATTAATTTACTTTTCGCCGTATCATCGGCTCTTACCCAACCCGTGACGGCGTTGAACATTGAATAGCAATAGCCGTTCATTACTGCCCTCTTTCGCTCGTTCGCTCGTTTCCTAACCCAATAAGCCGCGTTACGTTCGCTGCCGGTTGTTGCCGGTCATTGCCGGAAGCGTCGGGCAAGATCTTTCCGCCAACGCACACACCGAGCTCCTGCCGGCATACATGCTCCCGATGGGGGTGTAACCGGCTTTTCTTCTCACGACCCCTCACCCACCCACTGTCGCCTGCTACCACGCGTTTTCAATTAACACAGCCCTTTAGCACAATAACTCAATTAGCCCAGACACTGATGGCATTTCATTTCCCTCTTCGCTTTCCTTTCTTTTCCTGCTATTCCGTGACGTGACAGCTACAACCTGGTGTTCCTGATACTCACCTACGGCATCCCGATGCTGATCATGATCGTCTGCTACTCGCTGATGGGCCGCGAGCTGTGGGGCAGCCGCTCGATTGGCGAACACACGGAACGGCAGCTGGAGTCGATGAAATCGAAAAAGAAGGTAAGCGACGGGAACGTCAAGCAAAGAAATATGTATCACAGTACGGACAGAAGTGGCCTGGAGGATCCTTATGGTGGTGATGATGATGATAATGATGATGAGGTCAACGGGTTGCTATTTGTTTTATTCATTTCCCGACTTGATTCTTCTTTGTTTACCCTTGCTGGTGTCTATTCTTCCTTCCTCTGTTCTCTACGCCTGGAAGGGTTGGCATTAAAAATGAATTCCGACCGAACGGGCCTGTTGGTAGCAGCAGAGAACGAAAAAAATCTCCTCAAGCACCACACCGATGAAATGACAATCAGCGAATGAAGTTGCGCGTAACCGGGATACGAAACAACGAGCGCAAGAAAATGGCTCGCGAAACGAAACGGAAATTGGTTGTCAGACGATAATCGGTGCTCTTTTCCAGGCTCTTCCTGGCTGACCTCTAGCTGTGAACGAAGTGTTAAGTGCCCCGAACTGCGCACATGGTGCGATCAATGGTATAGCTCGTTTAGTGATATTGTTGTTTAATTTTAACACCATTTGTGATCGCACCAGTTTATATAACCATCTGTTCGTGCCTTGTTGCTCGTAAGCACGGTATTAAAAGACGCTTCTGGGAATGGTAAAGTATGGGAACGTCGTAAAATGAGCGAACTTGCCCGTCTTTTTTACCAGCGCTCCCTTTTCTCCCTTGAATCCATCCCTCGCACCCGGCGGCGCAGGCCAGTTTTAATCCAAGTTATTTGCGAAACGAATCTTAATACTTAATTTTGTACCAGGTTTTTTTTGTCTATTTTCACTTTCTATTGCCGCTTCTTAAAGACCGCTCGGTTTGTACGAAAAGTCGGGGGATCAGAAATGTTCCGGTACCGGCAACACCGTCGGATAACTTGAAACCCACCGGCGTACCAGAAGCCCTCCTTCCCCACCAGCAGCCAAGGCAAGCTTTGAATGGAAATTTAATTTTCACTTTGCTTCGGTCTCAACTTCCGGCCGTTATTGAAATAATAATGCACGGCGAACCGTTCCGGCCGGTGGGCGATTCCGGACCGGCCGGGATGGGGTAATAGTCATTAGGAATCCCACGGAATCCAATCGCAGTGGGCCGCGATGTCGGGGCGTCGGGATGCGCGAAGTGCTTTCGCCAAGCAAATGGGGGATTGTGAATACGTGAGTGATATTTCAAATTACTTTACGCTGTTTCACCTGATTAGTTATTGACTTAATTGGCCGGGTGCTGGCGAATTCGAATGTAACGAAGAGGGTGACTCGAAGCAGAACTTCCATCGTACATACAAAAGGGAAATATTTTTGGAATACTTTTGGACTTGAAATCTTTGGACCAATTTCAATTATGATTCAAAACGATACGTTCATCGTGATTTTGGATCTTTGTTAAAGACTGCAAAGACTGCAAAACAGACTGACTGCAAAACAGAGACTGCAAAACAGTACACGATTAATTTAAGTTTAGTTACAATTTGACAATGTGTAAACCATGTGAGTGTTTTTCAGTTTCACGAGCCATTCTACTTTTCTTATGAATGTGTTTTCGTGTGCCAAATAACTCATCAAGCCGTTTCTTCTCTCTTTCTTCGCGAAACGCTCACAAATCCTTGATCCGAAAGCGGTCTATTTTTGGAATGTAAGATATCCAAGGTGAAATGGGTTGAAAGGATTGATACAAGTTACAAGTCAAATGCGTATGTCATGAATACATTAAGTATATATTCTCAAACTACGGTATAAAACACTGAGATGAAAGAAATAAGAAGGCTAACACCATCAAACAGGAGCGACCGATTTTAAACTGTCCGGAATTGAGTAACTCCTGCTGTACGTCTGGTTAGGTTTTTTCCGGGTTTCGTCGAGTGACTTACCCACCTACTTAGCAGGTGCCTCAACCACTCCAACCGGTAAAGGCCTACTGCGAAAGGTTCGAAAGCTGTCGAGCGCGGCTCGATAAGGGCTTCGTCAACTTTGGATCGGGTCGCATGTCTCCCAGATGCGAATGTGCGTCGTTACATTATCAATGTCTGTTTATAGTCCCAGGTTCATACGTCGTGACAGGTTCGTTGAGTGGAAAAGTTGCTTCAGGCTGTTATATGTACGGTTGGATGGTTACAGGCATCATTGCGCTTAGTTAAACATCAATCTTGCCGGCGCTAACTTTTGACCCGAGATTGCTGAAGTTTTGGTCCGACACAGAAGAGGCGAGACGATTAATATTTTGATATTCCGCTTTGAAGGTAGCGAAACTGAGGTAGCTTTTTTATGTGTTGCCTTCTCTGCCCTATGGATGCAATGTGGTTTAATTCAAAATCTCACATCCTCCATGTAATTTCATGTTGTGCTAGGAAGCTTGTTGTGCGTTCCCAATAACTCCGATAATATTACTACTACGCATTGATTTGTAAACATCACTGAGGTGTAGTCATAAAGCGTTAAAAACAATTTTGGCTGCTATTTTCCCAAAAAAACATCCGATGGCGTCTACCATGGCGTGATAGTGTAAACAGACTATTTCCGTCCCAACGAACGTATGTGACCTACGCACAGCAGTACATCATGCGTCATCATCGCTTACCACGGATCGGAAACATGAACGAAACAAGCTGACCGTGAAGTGCAAAAGCGGAGGGAACAAAAACGCTTCACTGAATCCGGTTTCTCGGAAGCTTGAAGCTGACCTGATTCCCCACGGAGCAAAAGCAGATTCGACAAATCGCCACCCCAATTCCCGGGCGGCCGCCCGGGTTTCCACCGCGCGCGGCGATGACAAGTGATTCATTTCCGAAATCGAATTACACTAAACCTTTCTGATCCATTCTGTGACACCGTGGACACCGTGGCTCCATATCAGAACCGCGAAACTAATCAATTACCACCTTCCGCGGCATCAATCGCAACAGAGTCCGTCCGCCGTGACTGCCGGCACGTGACAATCTTCATCAGGGCCGCAGTGACCGCTCCGAAACGGTGCCTTCCGGCCGTCACCGGGCGCCAAAATCGGATAGTTCGGGGAGCGAAATTAAATCACTGTCGGATATCGGTCAGCATCGTTTCGGGAACCGGCGCAAGCCACTCGATAAACGCCGTCGGTCGGTCCGCAGATTGGCAAATAAGGTGGCTCCACCGTGCCGTGGAGGTTAGCGGCCATCAAGCAAATTGACAGCCCCATCTGTTTCAATCATACTCGATGGGCACGTGTGCTGGTGACTGGCAAGGCTAGGAATGTTCGATCGACACAGACCAACTTTTCTCGAAACCGGACCCCCTTTGCGCTCCTCCGGAGGAACGGTGTCACCGCAATGTTTTGCCACGTCCTAACGGCAGGTTCTTTGAAGCTGTCGAGGTGTCATTAATTGGTGTCGGTGGCAGATTGTGTTCGAAACAACCCGTGCCATTAGTATTCTTCTCAGTGAGGTGACGGTGAGTGGTGATTACATCGATACTTCGGGAACGTAATGAAAGTTTGGAATGACTGTTGGATCGTGGAATATTGAGTGTTTGAAAGTGGTTTTACTCGTACACTAGCTGTCATTATTGGTGTCACTTGACACAACTCTATGCTTCGATTGTAAAAAAAAAAACAGGTACACATTTCAACGTGCGGTGTTCATGCCAAGGGGTGTTTTATGAAGACATTCAAGTCGTTCAAAGTCCATAAACTTGTAACGATCATTTTTGGAGAGATTTGACACCTAGGAAGCTGCACTTGAAGAAATAACCTTCAGAAATTAGATCTATGGTCTACATGCCAGTTGTGTAATCAAATCACGTCCTAAATGTGATTTGATTTGCATACTAAACATCCATTTCAACACGAAAATCATCCGATTTCAGTCTTGGTAGTCTCAGATTATGCTGTGACTAAGTTATAATGTTTTTTTTATTAAATGTGTTAAGATAACAGAATGATTTTGTTTCGTTACGAGAATTGGTTGTTTTAGCAGGTGTCATTTCTCGATACTCTCAACATTTCGCTAGAATCAAAGCAATATTCACCCATAGGGCACGTGCGACCATGCTACTCAACGTAAAGTTTACCGATTGCAAATGTAACCGATCGGCCATCTTCTCAGAAGGCCGTTTGCATTGGTCCAGCGTCCAAATTGGTCGTAAATCATTTTGTCAGGGTTTCCTTTTGTTCCGTCCGAAGTGAAATAGATTTTTCGCGTCTTATGATCCTTTTTTGCCGAATTTTCAAATTAATCCTGTACAACCTTTCGCCCTGCTTCTCGACGGTAATGAACCCAAACCAAACTGGACACACGAAGAAACAACATTTAATTTTGTCTCCTTCTCCACTACCTTTGTAGTACGCATCATTACACATCTCTTCAAATTTGAACGGAACGGTACAAGGTGACGTTTCCGGTGGAAAAAAAACCGGAACGAACAAAATAAATATAAATGCACGTAGCCATTCTCCATGATAAATGGACCGGGAAAATGAAGTCCGTGTTTGATTAGATAAATACTTTCTCGACGCAGTATGCCGATTTGCTGCGCATCGACAGACTTTTCAGCTCTGTGCAGCCGGCAACCGCCGGCACAATGCGCAACAGTGCTCCGTGATCACCCTTGATACGAAGCAATTTTCATGTTAAATTAGCTAAGCTCGATATCATTTTTCACCGAAGTGCCTTTTCTTGTTAAAGATGGTGAATGGCCTATGAAAGGTGCGACTGTCGGTAGGGACGCCGGGATGAACGTTGCAAGACGAACGCTTTCGTATCGGAAGAACGAGTGGGAAAGAGAGTGAGAGAGTCTGAGAGCGAGCGGCGTTGAGGGTGTACTCTGATGGTTTCCATTGTACATCGATTGCCAGAGAAACCACAAACTAGCGACATGAATTTCTGCAAATGTTGAGGCTTTTTCGTGAGCGATAACAACATAACGAGCCAAAGAGGGAGAGAAAGAGAGATACAGAGAGAGAGAGAGAGAGAGTGACCGAAAGTTCATACGAGCGAGATGCTTTAACACGACATATGCCTTAAAAGCGCTTGCTTTGAGTCGCGGATACTAGGTAAAGCTTAAAGACCGTAATTGATTATGGGATTTAAAGTTGTTCGGCCACAGACAAGTTTAAGCCAGTCGGATTTCTTGAAGGATAAGTTTTGTGGTAATGTTCCGTAAATAGCTAAGGTGCTGCTTAAGCCAGCTGCTAGGAATTGTTTTATCTAGGTGCTCACGTTCAAATTGGCACAGCCACAAGGGTTCGTTGGTCTAATGCCAATGATTCCTTTCAAATTTACTCGTTTTGCTTCCCTGAAGAAGCCATGGAATGCTCGACTTCACCTCGCTGGTTTATTTTAATTGTTCTCCTCGGACGCTAATTTTTTTTCCAACAGAGCTTCAACAGAGGAACAATGTAAAGCAAGTAATAAATTTGAGATTTGCTATCTCAAATCCGATGTTGATATTTGATACAATTTTTCAATGGGTTTTACATACACTTTCAGTATGTTAGTAGGTATGTTTAGTATTACTAAGATGTGAATGTCTGCTACGTTTGAAAAATCGAGCTAATTTGCTAATGTTGGTCCCACTTGAAACGGGGCATTTTTTTTTTCGAAAGTAAAAATCCTTCAACACAATAAAGTCCTTGGCAAGAACGCGGCAACAAAACAGCGAAAAGCCGCTCTTTCGTTTTTCAACTGTTTCGTTTTTTTATTCGTTCCCTCTTGATGAGCGTACCCGATTTGTATCCCTGCGAGTCTGGCTCGAGGGGCGACTTGAGGTGTAAAATAGAGACATCAGGTTCAAAATGACAGCACGCCTACAAGCCGTTTCTTTTTAAGAAGATTTCACCCTCCGCCGGGCAGGGTTGAAGGCAAAAAACAGGTAAAAACAAAGCGTTTTCTTCGGTATGAAACTTTTTTAATCATTTACGCTTAGCTCTCGGCTGAGTGAGCTCTCAGCCCAGTTCTATGTGCAATCACAATGGAGCACAGAAAAAAAGGCTAAAGAATTTTTTAGACCTTGATAAAAGGTGTTTTTTACGCACTTCCTAGAATGATGTGTAATTAATATGTTTTTCGTACCTTAGTTGCGCCATTCGTGGGTGAATATTTGCGTGCAGATCCTTTACAGATTTGCTTCATGGTCGTAGCAAGCGCAATGAATTGATTGAATCAGTGCTAACTGACCGATACGTCTGCAACAAACTTCCCGATATTGGACTGTATTTTAAGCACTTGGATTATAATATATTTCCAAATTAAGTTTACTCTATAGTAATGCTTATCAAACTCACTTAATCTGGATTCAAGCCTCAAAGCTCTTCGCAATCCAATCATTTCCATGTTCTATCGATCAAATTTCATCACAGTTCAAGATGCTCAACCATTTGGAGCGCCTGTTTTTGAGATGCAAACTGAACCACAAAAGTTTCAAACATTTGTTTCCTACTGCCTCAAGTATTAAATACCAGTTTTCTGCGCCTTGAAGCCAGAGCTTTTGCTAATTGTTGCAACATGTTCCCAAATTCACGCCATTTAGCAGATTCAAATACGATCCTATTTGGGGGGTGTTAAATTACTCGCACGCGAATGGTAGCCATGGTTACGGTTGGTCATTAGCGCTTGGTTCTCCATAGAGCTGCCAAACATCCGCGCAACGCCGTCTTTAATCACTGTTGCAAGCTGAATTACGTCACAAATGGTGTAGCCTACTGTGTTGGTTGTACGGGAAGGCTGATGGAATAATATGATTATATTCATCCTTAGCCATCGTTATTTGTTCGTTGGTAACAGATGGATACAATAATGATAAATATGAAGAAAATTTGTTTTGTCATAAGATTTTTATTTTAAAAATTACACAAATACACTCAAAGCACCTCTTCGCACTGCTCGTACCGTGCAACTTTTAAGCGTACACCTTCTTGAACCGACGCTGACAAACAAATTCTTGTGCGGCATAACATTTTTTTAATTAATCCTCTTCTCGACACCGACTTTAAGCAAGCACTCTTCAGGCGAGCGTACTTGAAACTTTCTTGCAAAACACTTTCCACCGAACGATCGCACCGAAACAGATTGTTGTCGGCGGGTATCGAACCGATACAGTGCTGTGAGAAAAACGCTTAACGTGCATAAAAGATTCAGCGGGAGTAGCGTGCTTATGACGCAGCCGCTGCTCCGACATACACAGAGGTCAACCGTTTCCACGACTCTCTAGAATGTGACGCTATTGGCAACGGATGGTATCGGGTCGTTCGCAGCAAAGGAATCGTGGCGGGGCGTCTGCAAAAGACGGACAAATTCCCTCGGTGCAATTAATATTGCATCGACCGGTTTGATCGGCAGTGGCCGGAAACTTCCCCAAAGGTTTCCTTTCAGGTGCCGTTTTGTGTTGTATTCGGAAGAACTCATACTTCATCACACTGTTTACTTCCCTCGTTCGTGACGCAGCGGAAGCTTATTTGTGAAGTTTACGTCTGCATTTTCGGAACTTCTTCATCATACGACAGAGCTCTCGCACAGAGCTCCGCTCGTCCCACCGTCCGTAGCCATCGTCTGGGGAGAAAAGTTTCCTCGTCCGGTGTCACAATCGCCGTCACTTGCAGCGAGCAATAATTTCGGCGAACGGAGCTGTGTATGGCCATATTTTCTTGCATTCTTTGTTTTGTTTTTTATCTCATCGCTTGCAGAAAAAGATCATCATGTCGTACGATCTTATGGGCATGTTGCAAGCAGCTTGCAACTCGGCAGCGTTGCTCGCTTGGAAGGTGGATTGTTCGACACATTCCAAAATTAGATCTCGCTCGGTACGAAACTCGGTACGGCGTTCGTCTGTAGCCCGGGAGTGCTTTGCACCCACCCACCTGCTGAAACGGAACGGTTGGGCACGGGAATGTGGAGGAAGTGCGCAACGCGAGGAAACGCATACCATTATGTTATTATGAGAGACGCACCAGTTCGTGCCAGTAAAAATGGTAGTTTATATTACGCGGAAGGTGAAGCATTTTCAAGCGCTTTGTGTAACGCGTCGTTATTCAGAGTATGTTTTTTGAGAAGAGAAGCATGGAGTTTTTGGGGGGCATAAAAAGATACTAATAGAAATGGGGATATGTAACCTCGTGTTTTCTTTATTTTCAGTGAACACCAGTCTGTTTTAGAGGTATAAATGCAATGTTTTTAGAATTTGGGACAACACGATTTAGGTTATAGGTTAACATTTAGAATAGAATTTAGGATTTTAAATTAAATCTCAACCAGTTCAGGAGGTTGTTATCATTGCATCCTAACGAACGGGTTATTGTCCCTGATATATAGTTTTTTTTTTTCAATTATAAATTAAAACAGCAACAGACAACTGTCAATATTTCATCTTATTCTATTCCTTTGTGTTGGAAAAATACAGGAACATGCTAAAAGCGCAAAGAAGTTTTAATCTATTGTGCCCAAGACTAACACTAAACTTCTTTCTCATAAATAGACACTTGAGAGAACAATATAGCATGCGCTAAGCTAAACTGTGTATAAATAATGTGGGTAACACACCACGAAAATGGTATACATCATCATGTAGCATAGAATTGTGTACAAAAACACTGAGATTTGAAAAAGAATGCGAGAATCTAAAGTTAAAAGCGTCTAAGTCCGCGTACGATGATATTGGATTTGAAAAACATTCCGACGACTCAATATTCCAACTGAAACAACAATATAACGTTTGTTTGTCGACATCGAAATCGATTTGCATGATCGAAAAGTGAGCGTTGTCCACCACTCCATCAGAGGCCCACGAGAAAACTCCGTTCAAAGTGGATGCCGCGTTTGCTAACTGATGATCAAAACCAATTTGATTCAATTTATTTCACCGGTACAACGCTCTGCTCCCCACTGACTTCGAGCGTTTTACAATAATGGCAAAGGAATATTTGAGTGGCGCCGAATTGTTTGAGTCCCTGTATTGACGGACATTCCATTGATTAATAAAACCAACGTTAGGTCTGGGATTTTTTTTGCAGAGATGATTCTATTTTCTATTCGCTTTTCGTATATCCAGCGATCTAGTTGAACAGAGATTGACCTAAATAATAACTTGTAAATCGTATTGCTATGGGAAAACGTCACGTTTTTATAAAACCCACTTCGTTCAAACCGTTGCAAAATTAGCTACAAATGTGAGGCAACGTGGTTGTTGGGAATGTCAAAAGATTTACATGGTAAGCACTTCTTTTTAATCTAGATGGGAGATATGAAAGAAAAATATACACACACACCCTTTGTTTGCATATCCTCGGTTACGTTCGCGCCTACGCTTGCTTCCCATGCTAATGGGTTCGGTATGAAAATTGGCCTCGCGTAAGGTGACGCGTCCTACTATCACAGGCCGCCGCCACGTGCGTTTGACGTCCTCGGGAGCGGATGCTTACGTAGGATTTGTGTTTAGCGCCTGGCAGTGCGCTCGACTGTTGATTTTGGTTCTTTAACGTCCCGGTGCCACATCAGAGAGGGGAACGAATGCATCCATTTCCCGTGTGCTACATTCACCACGGTTTGCATCCTTCATCAGCGACGTGTCTACGCAGCGTTCGTGACGTGCCTATGTTATGCGCTTCCCGTTCACCGCGCTGGGGTGGGTTGCTGGGTGGGGAGAGAATTCGCGCTTATTATGGTTGTCCTTGTTGGTTGTCCCGGATGCGATGCAAACAACGGGCACGGCTGGTAGCCGTGTAGCCTGTGTCGGAATGGGTGGAAAGCTATTCCGGTTTCCCGCTGCTGCTGCTGCTGTTGCTGCTGCTGCTATCTGTCCAGCAATGTTGCTGCCGGAAGCTGCCAAATTTGCATTCCTTCACGTCGTTGGCACGACCCGTGCCGCCTCCACGAGGCGGCTCAGCCACCGCCGAATGGGTTGTAACTGCGCGGAATATAATGTATTTTTGCCCGCGGAACGTACGTTTCCTGGTTCGAGCTTCCGGTAGAAACGGAAAAAACCGGGTAAAACCATGCCTTTCCCTTCTTCATTTCAACGGAAGCCAGCTTCTAGAGATCAGCAATTGGTTCAGGAATGATGCTTAAAAGCGAACAGGAATGAGCTTGTCCAATGGAGCGAGATTCCTGGAAACGGGTTTCTTCATAAAACGAAGAACGGTCCAAACAAATGAATCGCTGTGACGTTTAAGCTACGAAGCGAGCGTTTATATTGAATTACGCAAACCACCGCCCAAAGGTTCAGCAATAGAAGTAGATAGTCTTCGGTAAAAGGATGCAAATATAAAGCGACGATATTGCCCGGTGAGCCGGTTATGCCGGCAATCGTTGTCCAGCTGAACAGAAGATATTTTTAAAAGGAAATTTAAAACGCGCCCTAATGGAATTGAAACTTTCTCCTCTTCTGTGCATGCTAGAAGAAACTCTGTGCTTTATATTCAACCTTTCCTACTAACCGAGAGCTGTGTGGCTTCTTATTTTAGTCATTCGAAGAATGAACCCATTAGTCAATAAATTATATTTGGTGCCAACAGAACCGGAAGGGATACCAATCATTTTATGTAATTGTTTAGTGACATATTTGGGACGTATCCGTATTGACACCAATCATTTCATCTAAAATTAAATTATTTTCATCTAACATGATTGGTCAAACAATCGTTTTATCTAAATAAATATACAATTGAAATCTCGTTCCATTTCTTCAAAAACTATCGTGGGAAAACCTTGGCATGATTCGGGTCGATCTTCGAAAATTTTGAAAGGATGTTTTAGAAGTTTACCTTTAAACTATTCAATGTTTCGAAATGTTCTATCAGCAAGACAATCTGTTAAGATTTAAAGAATTTCTTCAAATTTTCGATCATTGCGGAAAGCTATATTTAATCGATCTACTAGAGAAATTGGTGAAATAAATCTATAGACAAGCAGAGTGTTCTCATGGTGCCAAAATCGAATTAAGCATCCAATTTTCTGAACCCAATAAATAGGCTACTACAATTGAAATCCACTCAACAGTCACTTGGTAAATGAAATTGCAGATGTTAGACTGTTGTTGTTGTTGTTTGAATTATGATAGAGGCTTTGACCTATAAGGTTTTTCGCCTCTAATGTCAGACTGAAGAAAAGCGCAGAATAAGAAATAGGACGCATAGTTATTATTATCGGAGTTTCCGCACGTATTGATAAAAATACTTTGATATGAGAATTAAATAATAAAAAAAAGAAGAGAAGAGTAGAATTTAAAAACAACTGTTGGTGAAACATAGAAAGAGAAAAAAAACCAGCTTCTTCTGTCAAACTATCACACAGAACTTGTTTTGTGCGAGATGTTTACCCGTTTCAAACGCACACATTGAAATACGCTCCACCTCGGAATACTAATTGGAAAAATGCAATTTAAAAATACCTTCCCGTTCCCGTCTCCCGCAGGTTGTGCGAATGTTCATAATTGTGGTAACGATATTTGCCATCTGCTGGCTGCCATATCACCTGTTCTTCGTGTACGCGTACCACAACAACCAGATGACGTCCTCGAGCTACGTGCAGCAGCTCTATCTCGGCTTCTACTGGCTCGCGATGTCCAACGCGATGGTGAACCCCATCATCTACTACTGGATGAACGGCCGGTAAGTGTGCGTATGCGTCGGGCGCAACAGGAAAGAATGCTCACCGAAATTCTTCGCAGCTTTCGCGTCTACTTCCAGGAGATCATTTGCTTCTGCTGCCTGCAGTTCATCAACTCGCGGATGCGCGACGGCGTGCCCCAGGGTGTGCTGCTGAACAAGAACTCCAACTCCGAGCTGGGGCGGTACCGGTCGTGTAAGTAATCCCGTGCGTTCCGGGAATATGGGTGATGTTAAATTCAATTAAATATCCGCCCCCATCGTAAATCTCACGATTCCGGTCCGGATTGGTGGGATCAAGATGCAAAAATAGCACACACCTCTGTGGGCCCTTTGGAGGATGCTTTGTGCGACATAATGCGGGCGTTCTTCGAACGAGATGGAGCCGGTTAGAATGGTCTCACTTCAATTCAAAGATTGTCTTTCCATACCGAAAGCGATAGTTATTAGGGTGGCCTATCTGTCTAATATGGTGAAATATTAACGCAAAACTGCTTGTTGCTCGTCGGAGGTGTCCCCATTGTTGGAAGTAGCCGTATGTTGGAGGCACCCCTACGCAAAGGGATAATTTATGACACGACCTCTATCAGTGAGCCGGTCGTATTTTTGACCGTTTCGCCCCTTATTGGTTGTCGAGTGCTTGAGTTGCATACATACCTGCCCATTTGTCACGGCAGTTTGTATGGTTAACTGATGAATTTAACGTACGTGTTAGCCTGTAAAAGGTTGGGCGCTTTGTTTCACCGTTTGGAATGTCTCCATTGGGAGTATCCCAACCAGTGCCGGGGGCGAGTGTTTGACCTATGGACATAATATTTTGTCTGGCGCATTGTTCGCTTCGCATTATCCGGAGGACTTTCTAGCGAACTACAACTCTTCCTTCCACAGCGTCGTGTACCACCCGATAAACAACTGTGGCATCTAGCTTGCTTGTTGCCGACCCAACGCTTCCCAGCGTGGCCGGAGGATTCATGAAGCGGTTCAATGAAATGCCACGGTTTTGGCTAGGGACAGACTGCAAGTTCACCCTCTTTTCCACTTTTGACTGCAGAATTGATTTCTCGCCTCGCGCCCTACGCCTATCCGGCGAAGTTTATCGCCCTCGGGCAGGAACCCTTCCGGGAATTGGGTTGTTTTGCTGCCCCGGATAAATGCAGTCGGCGGGGTGAGTTTGCTGGACAGTTTGCTCTTTTTTTGCTTCTTCGATGGAGCGGGAAGAAAAACTTCGCCTCCGTGTTTCGGCCGCATTGTGCGAGTGCGATTGGGTAAACAAGATTCAAGTTGGGTCGCAAACAACAATCGTTCGACCGATTTCGGGGCAATTATTTATGAAGGTGGCTCTATTAATAAATATTTCATCGGCCAATCGGCAAACTTTGAATGCGAAGAAAACGGTCAGGGTAAATCGATGCTATTGACCAATGTGATCCGATTTCGGTGGGAAATTGAAACGTTCAAAATGCAATTAAAAGTGGAAATACACGAAGGGCTTTAATTAAAGCACCGCGTATTACCTGCTTGAAGAAACGATCCCAAACAAGCTTGATAAAAGTAGTTAAAGGCAGTAGGAACATATTTTCAGTTATCTCTTTCTTGATTGCTTTCCATTTAAAAGTGATGTCTCCAAACTTTCAACTATATCAATTGATTCTTATACGATGACAGCTATTTAAAGGCAAAAACCGCAGATTTCACGATAACCCACATTGAAAGCATCGTGGTAAAAGTTTTTTTTTTGCATTCCGAACGCCGGCAGCTTTAGTGGTTAATCGATTTTCCGACCATCGCTTCGTCGCAACTTCTTACGGGGGCCACTTCCTATCATTAATCAATCGTTACTATCAGGATCATCGGATCCAGATTCTCCCAGTGCAACGTGGAGTGTGTGTGTGTGTGTCGTAAGCAAGAAGGACACACTCGTTCATTCATGGCTGCAGAAGAAGTGGCTGCGCAAAAAAAACGAGCGGCCAGAAAGAATAGGTTACAACTTTGTCCCCAACAACTCGAGCAATCTAAAGGGTCCAGGGGTGAGCCGTTTCGAAATTGTGGATCAAATTTACGAACGAGAAAAAAAGGTTTGAACGGATCGAACGGCCATCGGTCGACCCTTATTTTGCGTTGGATTTTATTGAACCGTTAAAAAATAGTTCGAGGTGATCGGGTGGAAGTGAAGGTGAAATTTTACCCACCGACCCATATCGGATAATCGTAAAGATGGGTGTTCTTCTCAGGTTCATGAACGCTTTTGATACAGTTTTGATGAAAATATTTAAATTTTGCCTGGATTTACAATCATTGATCTTTTAAACATTGAGGTTTATTATGTTCATTAAATTAGCTTCAAGTTTCCATTGCTATTTTTGATGATGATGATGATGATCTCTCCTCGAGATAATATCCATCAAACTTCTTTCGATATTTATGCCACCGATTCGAGGAATTTAAGTCAAGCAGTGAAAGTGATACTCCCCACCTAGCAAATCATCAAGTCTTCTGCTTTTAATAACCTGTCACCTCATTACCAAAGGTTCGGAAATAGGATGCTACTAAGCATGTCGCTTCAATTTATAGCCAGTTCTGCTGCTGAACACCCTGCTGAACACTGTAAGAACCTCGTTTTTATTCTTGATTTGGACAACAAACAAAAATCTTATTCATTGTTGAAAAAGTAAAAATCCGTGAAAAAAACGTTGAATGAGAAAACTTTTCAAACTAGTACAGCTACTTTTTTCGCAGTGACAGAGATAACTCTTAGTTTTAAAGAAAAAATGTCTTTCAGACTATTGGCTATGGACTGCCGCAACAACTAAAGTTGTCCACAGTTTACACAAGCATTAAGTAACATTGAGCTGTCGGTTATTTGGCTACTGGACGTGAGTCTTTACATGTACACCCCACGGCCGCTTGAATTGCGTGAAGGTCTATGAATTCACAATGATCCTTCGTCATACTGTTGTGTAATTGAAACCCTCTCAACAATAAAGAGTTCCTCGTACTTGGGTTTGCTCTTTTTGTACTGTGGCTGTCCAAAACGTATCGATTGCCAACCATATCACACAAATATCAAATATCAAATATAAATAACAAGTTACGCAAGAGTGTATAGGTTACATACCTCGAATGTTATAATTCCAAAATTTAAATTTCACATTCACTAACTTCAACAAGGGAACAAAAATCAGTTCTTCTGATATATTGACCACGTTAGTGTATTTTGTAGTTGATTTTAGCAAGATTTGGAACGCAAAAGAAACCCGTGTAGAAAAGGTCAATATCCGGCACACGCCACGATAACGCCCCTTCTTTTGGCTTCCTCCTTCGCAGATCGACAGCGGTCCGTGTCGGTGCGGTGGCGCCCACCGAGCACGGAGGAGTACCGGATGCGGACGGGGCTGCCCCGTCCCGCCCACCTGAGCGTGAACGTGATAGAGAACGCGGCGAACGGCGGCAGCGACAAGCAGCCGGTCGCGGACATTGCCGAGCTGCAGACGATCAACTTCCTGCACCTGAACCACCACAACTCGAACGAGCTGCAGCACAGCTCGTCCAACAGCCACGAATTCTCCTGACATCCGCAGTACGACTAAGCTCCCGGCAGCCGGCAGGTGTCCACGGCAACACCTCGACAGACGGCGTGCCGGGAGACGCAATTTTGCCGATGAACGGATGACGGATGGCCGAACTGGTCCCGCTGAGTGCTCCGGTGTAAGCATCTCCTCACTGCGTGCTTGATTTCTGACCTTAATCTCCGGTCAACGGCGACCGGCTTTGATTGATCACAATTTCGGTTCCTCACCATGTCAATTTACGAAATGGTACAGTGGTGGCAAAAAAAACACACACACACAGACACACATTCAGATTAATCTTCCGCACGGCCACAGGTTTAAAATTCATTCCCATTGAAGGTGACGTTCCGGTTCGCTTACCATTTCGTTCCATTCCAATCAACGCTCCCATATGGCTTTTTTCTCACCCGTGATTGGTAACATTGGCTACAACTAGAAAAGCTGGTCATGCTTTTGGGGTATTGCTTTTTTGCAGATATAGCAATTCAACGTGGTTCATGTTTCTTCATACAGGTTAACCAAACGTTTGAGAATTGAGCACTTAAATTCCTTGGAATTGTATTCACGAAAACTATTTACACTAATAGAAAATAAATGAGCATTCGGAATATGAATTCCCGTCGTAAAAGCTTCTAAGCAACATTCTTAGCAGCAGAAGCAAACTCAAAGCGCCTGTTGATTGGTATCCGTTTCGTAGTAAAATCTCCAAAGAACCAGCATAATCGAAAGTTGAAAGTGGCACTCAATGGACTTTCAATATTGTGATTTTTTTTTTTTCAAGTACACCATTGCTCGATGCAAACACTTCAAAGGAACGGTACATCTAATACCCCCAACACAAAACGGACACCATAATCCTCAAAACACACGATGCACACACTCATCTAAACCACCATTTCGTTTGGAATCTTCATTTTTCTCTCCCCCTCCCATCAGGGCGACTGTGAGGGCGGACCAGGAGCGGACAAAGCACAAGGAACTGAAGCAAGGAGCTCAATTGGATTGCTCATCCCGGGTGGAAACAGTCAACAGGAACGTTCGGTCATAACCATGTCGTGCTAGTAGTTTGTAGTGGGAAGGATACCTTCCCGACCGAGGATTTTAAGCTAGTAAATGAATTTCGTATCTACCGAACGGAAACGACCGGAAGTTGAGCCGATACAAGATACAAAGCCGAACAAGTGAGACATAGATTGAACATATATACATAGAGAGTATTTTTAACCTAGATCATGTTGATCACTCGTGTTCGTAAGAGTTTATCAGAGATATAGGAGGGGAACGGGGAGTGGGGTGAGTGTGTGGGTGTGTGGTGTGTGTGTGTGTGAAAGAAAACTTTACCTAGAGTAGCAAACCGTCGCGTAGCTGTTTAAGAAGCCGTACTACTAGCGCTAACCATTTAGAAATGCGGAGCTTGCTGGCCATAGACGCGCTAGCTAGGGTGCTAGGTACGTACCGGACCGAAGGAGAAAGCGTTCAGAACAATGGTACAAACGAACAGAGACGGGAATAAACCGAATTCAACGCATACTGACAATTTTTGGAGCCTCATCCGGGTTGGAAGCTCACATAGATGTTGACAAAATACAAACGGAAAATTTAGCAACATGAGAAGCTGACTGGTGATGTACGTTTTGCGCCGTTCACTGTGCATCCGAATCATGTCCCTTCAGTGAATGCGTAAGGTAAGTGTGTTTTCTGCAAGCTATTCATGATGGAAACAAGTTCCTTTACTTTCGTATTGGAACATTTAACCCACATTCAACAGTATCCTCTCTTTACACCCCTTATCGAACGTGTTCCCAGTTTTCAACAATCGAGCTTTTTACAAGTTAGTGCGTTCGGAATGAATACATGATTCGCTCAGTCTACAGGCCCTTCCCTCTGTTTTCCATGAACGTATGTTCCCGTATGTTTGAATGCACATTCTGAATGATATTGGTCATCCGAATCTAATTGATTTTGAAAATAAACCTGCTGTAGGTACCCGGGACATTAGAACGCAAACAGACTGAGTGTATTGAGACACTTTCTATTGACAGTTCTATCTCAACTTCGTCCGAGAATTCCTACAGATGTGCTGATTGAAATTGAATGAGCAATTCAAGCTCCAACTATCCATGCCGTTCACCGGAAGCCTCAGCTCGTCCGAGCTCATACAAAGGATTCCGCTATTTTCATCCGATATCTCTGCGTCAACGAGGTGTTTTTCTATGCATTTTTTTTTGCATTTTTAATACATTCATGCAAACAGCTTATGGCAATTTGAATTATGATTGAGCATCATCATATGGTTATTGCGTAAATTGTTTTCACAATTCCTCATCCCTCGTCAATTGACTAGCTAGCTTTCATTTAGCAAATTACAAGCAAATACATCAAATTCAAATTAGCTGATTTGATTTTTTTCCTATTTACCATGAGAGTGGTTCGTAGTTATCCATTCTTTGTTTCCCCAGCAAAATTGTATTAAAATTGATTTTATATTCATTTCAAATCGACTTGGAAACTGATCTAAACGAATCGCCAACCCAATAACTCTCAACTGAAAAAAATAAACGGGATACATTTTCTGCAAAATTACTCAATAGCTTCAATGTAAAGCCCATCAATCAAAACACTCACTCATCTATTGCACGTAAACAACGATGCATCAAGAAGCAATAAATCACAATAAATGCGTGCATCCCGTACAGCCAGCTGGCAAAGGTTATGGCGTGTCATGTGCTTTTACAATAACTTCGCATAAAGCACCGGGCGCCTCCATTAAAAGCTCTATCATAGGAAACATTGGTCGCTTCGGTGGTTCAGTAGCTCTGATTTATGATGATGTTGTTTGATGTTGAATGTGAAGTGACATCAATAGTATCTCTACACATGAACGTCCCCGTACATATATGGAAGTGTATCTAACCCCTAGGTAAACAAAAGCCTAACCTACAAAAGCCTGAAAATTGAAGCTTGAACCGAATCACGCTGCGATTTTTTAACCTAAGGTCAGATTGCGATCCGGATAGTTTAAAGATTCAAATTAATAGCTGATATTTGATATTTTTTAAATTTGACCTATTTTTGTTTTTCAATTGAGGATATATGAACTTCTAAGAACAGCACGCATCAAAGAATGTTCTGTGAGAAGAAAGAACCAGCCGTTATGTACGTAAAGCTCTGCAAACTTGTTCCAAAGAAGCCAATACATGAGTTTCTGTCAAAGGATTGCAATACATCACTATTCTCTTTACACTGACGAATGAGAAGCTTTTCATGTTAAACATTTCGACCGTTTGATTTGATTGAAGTTGGCTCCTTTTACTATAAATTTGAAAAACTCATTCGATAATCCTTCGGTACCGGCTTAGCAAATATATTAGACAGGCCTATTAACCCTATCCCGTTATTATTTTACTCCCCAATTACAAATTGTTGCGGCCAGCGTTCCAATTGCTTGGTCAAATTCTCTGTAAAATTCACTAACCAACAGGCTAATGCACGCAAAACGAAAGCGTAAGAACTTTCAAATAAAGTTGAAGAAAAGAGTATCTTATGATTTTTAAACTCAAGGCGTTGAGCACCATTTTTAGCTGGCATTTTGTACCTTAAACGAGCTTTAAAAGAGATTTGATACCCATTTTTCATACTGGGGTTTGCCCGTGGTTAATAAATAATTGGACATTACAAAGTGACTGTGTTCTAGGATATCACTAATGAATGGCGAGCATTATTATAGTTAAAACTTTTAATGGAAAAACGTACAGCTTTCTATTGAGTGGCCTTATTATGTGCTAACAATCGTGTAATTTAAACAATACATATATTTCCAACAATAGCGCAGCAATTGGCACATCATCCCTTTCAATCGATTTTTTGCTCTATTATTCACCCATCCTGTTTTGCGTCCCAAATTCCCGTCCATCGCCCATCGCTGTTAGATAATGCACCACGCGGCTGTCCCGCACATCAAAACGTGGGGAACGAAATTTTCCATCAAAACAACCAAAGTTTCGATCGTGTGTACCCTGCTCGTTAGGCTGTAATAGACAATTATCGCACCCGGGAGTTTCCGCAGCTCCCGGCTTGATGCTGCCCAAACCGAACCGGACCGGTCGACCTGCTAACTTGCCACCAAAACCACGTAACCGTGGACCCGATACCGTCGTTACGTTAATCGAACGGTGTGCCCGACCCCGCACACGGGTTCATCGCCAATTTCCTCATCACAATCAACACCATTAAAAGACCCCAGCCGAAGGTGTAGCTACACCAGGAGAAGGAAGAGAAAAACGGCTCGTCACGGCAAATGTCAACCAAATACGATATCGAAACCGTATGAGCGGGGCGGCACAACAACGCCCGTAACAACGGCGTGCAAACTCATCTATTCGTCACGCGTGGGGCTTCCAGAACGGGTGCGCCCGGTATCACCCGACTCGGACTGGACCGGACCGGACTGGAGAGAGTTGTTTTTTTGCTCGCTCCCGTCCGCGCTGTTACCAGCCGCACATGGTGTACTATGCAAATCACACACACACACACTGACTCGAGGCAGATAAAGTTAGCCCCGTGTGAGTGTGTGTGGTTGACATAGACCCGGTCAACCTGTAAGTGGGCTAGTTTCAGATAACAATCAGCATAACGTTATCGCACGGTGAAACCCGTCGTCGTCGTTCTGGGTCGTTCTACCTGCCTGCGGGGCCTGCGATGATGTTGGCCGGCGATGACGAAACCGTGCACGCTTCGTACGCAAAGGCAGCGCTCCCGTTCTGGCGGATGCTGCTGGCAGCCGTTTGGCTTCCGGCTCGCATCGTCCACGGGCTCTGTTTGGTTAGTGATAATCGAAAAGACATCGCCTCGCTCTGCCGGATAGCAACCCGGGCCGGGTGAAGCCGGTGACGGTCCGTCTGGCCGTCGGAAAGTTTTCCGAACATTCGACCCGAATACTTTTCGCCCGGCTGCGGAATGCTGCCCGTTCAAGAGCGATACAGAAGCCGTGCAAACATATTACGTCCGGGGGTACACCGTCCCGTCCAGAGCGCATCGCTCGATCGTTATGCAAACGCACCTTTACCTTACCAAGACCAAGTGGTCAAAACTCTGGCCGCTAATAAGTATTGGAACGTGTCTCGCTTCAGGAGCGCGCCAAAGGGACTGATTAAAATCCTTATCAATCGAGTTCTAGAGTCCCCCCGGCCGGCTTGCCTCACTAAATCACATTCTGCTGATTAGGTGAGAAAGTTTCTGGCTCAGCAAAAGTGAGATGGGGAAAAAACGCACACACACACACATCCAGGCACAGCTGGTCCGTATTAATTCCGTCACACTCAGCTTTTTACCCGGCAGCCTATAGTAGCCTTTGCCTTTCGGCCTGCTGAGACGATGAGCAAACAGCATGTTTCGGATTTATGTTTAGGTTGTTCGCTTTTCTCCCCACACCGGGCTGGTTCGTGCTGCATAGCAGGCTGGGCCGTTCCAACCCACCCGGCCAGGAATTGCGTCATCTACATACGGGCGGTGCATGAGGCGATTATTTACGCTACTTTATTTCGACCGGTAATGCCTGTGTTATATAAGCGTCCCGTCACGATAGCACGAAAAGCTCCGATAGCCAGAGACCAGCACACTATTAATCATCTCGTTCCGGTGCCGATGCAAAAATTTGATCCCGTACAAAATGGGGATCTGTCCGATCTCCAGCCCCAGCCCCAGGTCTAATTTGCCAGTTGTTGCATCTCATCAAACGCAACGATCATGCCAGGTTCCTTCATCTCCGCCGAACGAAAACATGTCACAGCGAATGTGCAGTGCGCATGCAGATACGTGCCGACAGACGCAATCAAATCGGAGTGCTTTATCGCCGGAGCCGGAGACTGAGCTGCCGGCTGCCGGGAGATTGGACGACCTGGCTGCATCTTGGCCCACTGCCAAGATGTGCCCGCTGGCCAATTGTTTCGGGCTGGCAAAAGATCAGCTTCTCGTTCGGGGCCGGGAGATGCCGCCCGACGGGAACGTGTCGCACGGTTGGCTGCATTCGCTGGTGAAGAATGAAGTCGCCTCGGTGTGCGCGATGCGCTGCGATGGCTGCCCGTTTCGAGATGGCAGCTTCCATTCGCCCGGTTTCGCTTGAGTGTGCTCCTGGGGCGATGGGGGATGGAAAAGTTTGCTCTCGAACTCTCCAGCCAAACTGATGTAAATCCGCCCGGTAGCGTACGCGCGCGCTGCGTCGCTCCGATGAATAATGCAGAGGATTTTGGGGTGACGTCAGGTAGAGTGGGAAAGCTGTCCTTTGGGATTGTGAATCCTTTGAACGGCTTAACGGCATAAACAACGTACGGTCCAGGTGGATGTTGCCTGCGTTTGGCTTCGTCACCTGTTCGAGAGAGAGAGTCAACTTTATTATGCAATTGGCCGACGAGGTTGCTTCCCAGAGCTATTCGTGATTTTTAAAGCAATTTTGAGCAAAATAGGAGAAAGGTAATTTTATATGCAAAGAACTAACAGCTGGGTAGCGAAAGTAGATAGCAACTAAGACTCCAACGAAACGTAGTGAACCGGTTAGGATGAATCACATTCGGTTCATCAACACAATTCCAACATCCACCGGGTTGTCCCGCACGCTCTTTGTCGGTGACGCTGTAGTTTCTACTTCCAACTGGTTGATACCAGTTACGTCGCATTCTCTCGCTGTTACAAGCCTTGTCATCACTTTTCGTCATCATCCGATGAGATGCAGATTCATTCGAGTGACAAGTGAACAGCAACATTTCCAACAAAGGACGCAAGCTGAAATAACAGCATTTTCAAATGAACAACACAGGGGTTTATCCGGTACTTTCCAGCGGTTGTAATCATGGGAAGCCTGTGGCAGATATTTTCGAACCTACATTGAAGCGCGCTTAGTTTCACATTGGCTACTACGCTCGGTCCAGTTTGTTCATGGCCACCTTGGATGTTTACGCTATAAAAAAATAAGTAAATGTTTTCATACACATTTGTATTTTTAACGAGGTTTATTGATAATTTATAAATTCAGTATATTCAGTGAAGCTTCCCAACAAATGTAGCCGAAGGATCTGCTCTATGTTGGAGGCTTTTTAGTGACGAAATTTTAGAAACGAATATGTTTTTTTCAAGCAATTTTTCATATAAGCTAATCAACTCATGCACCTTGTGTTATAAACGACCCATAGGCGTGTTTACGACCGCTTATATATGGAGAATGGGTTTTCTAGGGTAAACGACCAACATGTTGAAACAATTAAGAAACAGTTTATTGGGATTTTTATTTTGAAAGATAGTGGTATTTCATGGTTGACGAAGTACTGATCTTCAGAAAAAAGTTAGATGTTTCGCAGAACTTTGCAATCCAAAGACTTCAAACGCTGACAATCAAGTTGACAGTCACCAGTACGAAAGCAATGAGGGTTTTGAGAAACTAGGAGTACAAAATGTATGCACAGGTTTGGGTGGTTCATTTTTGGGCAACGTTTCATTTTGTAGACAGAAAACTCATATTGAAATCGAATGGACGGTCAAAATGTGCGTCTTACACTATCTTAGGAAGTGTTTATATTCGGGAGGTTTCACTATATTTGAAAACACTTCAACGTGATAAGTTTTTCTTAATTTCATTTGAGTTGAGTTTTTCCAGTTTTGTTAAGGCCAGTTCATGTTTCAACCAAGCAACAAGGTAATGTTTTTGAAATAAACTGCAATGTAATAACATTTTAAACTAAAATCTGTAAAAATCTTCAGCTCACCTTCCTAGATATTACTTAAGTCTTCCACAAATGGAGGTATTAGGTCTTCTACCCATGAATATTATTTTTCCTCTGTATAGCACTTCATATTAAGCTTATCCACATACCCTTACTCGATCCTAAACCCTACCCGAACAACTAACAAGTATAACGCACATTACATCTGTAACTAAAGGATTGTCAGTTCGTGTTGTTCTGTCCTGATCTTCTTGTATGAGTTACCACCCTTTCTCCACTGTACACAGAAACGTCCCACGAAACGAGTTAAGCACAATCCAATTTACTAAACGATTATTTCAATCACTCAGGAAAGCATCATTTGCGTTCTCTCCTTTGCTTGTGTTCCACTCGTAACACATCCTTCAGTCTGAGTGTCCGATGCTTGAACGATGTTCACGGCAGCGCCGCACGCAACACGCGGAATGAAGAAGCCACGCAGCACGGTTGCGCAAACACCTCCACCACGGCTGAAATGAAATCCCACCCCGTCATAAGTATTTTTCCGTCGTGCACTCATCCAAAACAAATTCAACCACCCAGCAGGACTGCGGCGCACGCCAATCTTGGCCCCGTTTATCACAACCCGGCCGAGCGCAAAACACGGCACGCAGCAAGGGTTAAGTTTGTTTTGATGGCGTACTGGCCATCTGCGCCATCCGTGCACGGTACGGCCATCCCCAGGCCCAGCCGGTGGGCACATGTTTCGGGTGCCTTGCGGAAGCAAATCCCCCGATCGTTATCTGAAGCCCTGACGCCCGATGACTACCGGAGGGATAAAAATATCTTCACCGGCAGCCGTGGCGTGCACACAAACCGCACGCAAAATATTGCACCGTGACCGTGGGATTAGCGCGAGATAAGGGAGCGAGAGAGTGTGCCCAGCCGCTGGACGGCAGCATCCGCGGCAGTCGTACACGGAGTGTTGCACGCGCCGCGCACTGGTGCCATGAGCGGTTCGTCCCGTGCGGCGAAAGCGCCTTCCAAAGTCGCCCGAACGTAAAGTGCAGTAGATCCGCGGGAGAGTGTGGTCGACTCCCGAGCCAGTGCCAGCGGACGGAAATCAATATTAAATTACTTGTCGTACCGTCCGGACCGGGCGGAAATAAAGCGAACCCCCCAATCGGCCCAGCCGGCGAAACGCCGAAACCGAACATCAAACGATGGAACCGTCGAAGGATAAAAGCTCGAAGGCAATCGAAATCAACGAGCCGGCGGACGTCACCACCGGAGACGGAAGTGAGTGAAGCGTTACGTCACAAAGCGTCAGAAAGCGCCGACGGTTTCTTCGCTTAAAGTCGACGATAATCGTAAAGTTAAAGCACCCGTGTGTTGTGCACTTTATGGCGCTGTTCGCCACTGTAAACTACCGCCCGGGATCGTTCGATGAGCCGTGCCTAATAACAATAATGGCCCGGTGCGGCGGGGACACCGTCTTTGGCGCTCCGTGGTGTATTAATGCGATCAGTGCCGTAATTGAAACGGGCTTTGCCGTTTCGCCTTTCGCGGCTAATGTGTGCAGGAGATTAATAATTAATGCGTTTTGCACCGTGCATATAGAACAGTTCATCTGTTAGCTTTGGCTGCTAACGCTTCTCACGGTTCGCCTAACGCGTCCATCCGCTCAAAGGCTATCAAAGGTTGTAAAAATTATAATGCAAAGTGCAGCACAGTGAATAAGAGACAGATGTTGAAGCGTGGTTTCAAGTGTGCCATGAAGTGTGTTCCTGGGTTACTATGATGATAATTTGAATGGAATCCCTGTCGGACAGGAATACTCCATCTAATAGCATCTGGAAAATGATGGAAGTTTTACTACAGTTAACTACAGTTAACTCTTCTACTGATCCTACCAAACTCCCGATCATGGCCATAACTGCCATGGGCAGTCAATTGTTAAGGCTAAATGAGTACGAACCTTGCCTATATCCTATATCCTATAGGTAGCTTTTGATGCCTTTCAAAGTTTCTTAATAACGTCTAACGTAGAAATGTAGCTTTCGTTATCCTTTCGTGACTATAAGAATAGTTTTCCTTATCAAAGTTATCAAAGTTAGCCTTCAAGGCTTCATTTACTGAGCACAGTGAAAGCACAAAAAAACCTTTGAGATTTAGTTTGTGTCGAGAAAAGGTTTACTTCAAGATCTATTTATCCTTTTATAGTAGCCTTGCTAGAAGACGTAAAAAGCAAGCATAACCTAGCACCACCCTATAGGGGACAAATGCGAAATATATAATCTTTATGTGTATTGTATCACTTAAAACAGAGGCAGATCTGTATTACATATCTGCTTGCTTATGACATTGTTCGTTAATAAGCAAAAAAGCAACGCCAACAAAAAAAATCAAGCTTAACATCGGACGTAAAACTAAGAAAGTTGTGCTGAACCCATCATGAGAGAGGATGGAGTGATAAAATAAACGACGGACTCGATAATTGGCGATAGCGAAAAGTTAACTTTTCTACACAGACCGAAATCGTCAGAGATAGTTTTTACGCTGTGTTTTATACAACAGTGATGTGTACAAGAGAAGACAATGTCAGTCAGGGTGTCAGTCTGAACAATCATTACACAAATTAAATTTAAAAGCCATCACATTCAAAGGGCCGTTTAAACTGTATGGTCAGCTCTTGAGTAGTCGAGAGGTTCGAAATAATTTAGGAAGGACGATGATATTCACTCTTGCCACTAGCTCCAACGAGTCTTCACTAATGAGAGTGAATCGAGAAGGAATGGACAAAAGAACAGCAGCTCATTAATAGAACAAAAATTATTTATTTGACTCTTTTACTTTTTACATGTATTTGTGCTCTTGCCAAATGTAAAGAGTGCCTATGACGCTGACTCAAATCTGTACCGGACAACTTCAGACAAATGAGGTCATTTTGAGGGAATGGCTTCTGTACTTTGTTTAACGTATAGGATTGACTACTTACTATAGCAAATATTTGGCAAAGCTAGAACATTGACTGTACTCTGTCTGTGAGTGAACTCTTAATAGGTAAACAAAACTTACTGAATGTGGTGTCTGGTTTCCACATACTCTTCAGAACTCTGCTGAATGTGGTTTAATTTAAAACCTCTTTTGTTAAATTTCCTCAACACTATTGCCGGACACACATATCTTACCAGCATTTTCCACAGAATCCACACCCGTCGGATATAATGCCGGAACGGGTTTTTGTTCCTGCAATGATTGTTTTAAACTGGATTGTACAGCAATTAATGTACCACCCCGGAAGGGAGGCGGCTGCATTAAGGCAGGACCCCTATGCCCTGCACCGGTTAACATGATGGCGCCCGTTATGGCGCAAGTTTGTACGCCCGGCGCATCGCACGCTCTTAGATATATCGTAAAAGTTATTAGCCCGAGCTTTCGCAACCACCACCGTCGGCTCCCTTCCAGCTGGGACACGACAGCAAATTAATTCGGGCCCACCGGTTGCTGCACGAGTGCATCTGGGGGTTGGGTTGGGAGGTTAATAAACAGTTTATTACCGCACGCTTCCCCGTTTCCCGTCCGCAGTGGGTGCACCGGCCGACTTCGAGACGGCCATCGGTGCCACCGGGTACGGGCGCTTCAACTACATACTGCTGCTGGTGGCGATGCCCTGCTGCATGACGACCGTGTTCGAGACGACCACCATGTCGTACGTGCTGCCGAGCGCCGAGTGCGACCTGAACCTCACGCTCGCGGACAAGGGCATGCTGAACGCCATCACCTACACCGGTAAGTCGGTGGCGTTGCCACCCGTTTCGGACCATTCTCACCAGCCCAGCCCGGACTTCGGGCTCCCTCCCTCCGCAGGTATGATCACGTCCGCCTTCCTCTGGGGCTTCCTGTCCGACACGTACGGCCGGAAGCGGCTGCTCGTCGTCGGCTTCCTGCTCGACAGCACCTTCAACGTGCTGTGCGCGCTCAGCCAGAACCTGGTGGCCATCATGGTGTTCAAATTTATGGGCGGCTTTGTGTAAGTATGCAGTGTTTTCGCTACGGTTTGCAGCGCAGATTATCTGGAGGGCGATAGGAAAATTACTCACACACACATACACATTCGCGTGCAATTAAACGGCCACTCGGTCGTTCATCATCACGCAAAGTCACGTTTAGCACAAAAAGTGCGACCTGCACCCGAAAGTAAAGAAAACACCCGACCGTGTGCCGCGTGAAGCAATAAATGAGCCAAGATTAAGGAGGAAGTCGTTAAAGCAAATACACGGGGACCTATTTCCTGTCGCTTATCTTCTGTCGCCCCCACACCCACACCCCTATCGGGCCAACGTTATCTGTTGGCAGGAAGCTGGAGACGCCAAAGAAAAACCGTTTCTTGGAGTCGAATTCAATTCGCGCCCGATTCCCCAATCGTCGTCCGATTTTATGATGTCGATGATGATTCGTGAACGATTTCCGCAACACCGAGGGGCACGGCGGGCTGTTTTGTTTGCATTGTAGCAAACTTTTCCACCCGGCCATTGGGGCGTGATTAAATTGTCGTAGAAGAATGGCTACCGTTCAATTCCGGGCTTCGAGAGTAGATCGATTCTCCAGTCCTGGAGCTCGCGGGTCGCACGCAAAGCAAACGTAATTTATAGCGATGGGAGTCTATTTCTCCCTCCCCGATCGGTAGGTGTGCGTGCTTCTGATCGCACTGGCGAGATAGCACATGGTACGGTGGAGAGTGAGAGAGCGAGAGAGAGATAGAGAAAGAGAGAGCAAGAAAAGGCATCGTACCCATCGAAGTAGACGTAGGGAAGTGGTTCGTAAATTTGGTACGGTCTTTTACGGGAAGTTCGTTCACCGTTCATCCATTCTGCACCAAAAAAAACCCCTTCAGCTGATTCCTTTTTCTGTGTTCCCGCAGCATCTGCGGACCGTTTGCCGTGCTGATGGCGTATCTGTCCGAGTTCCACAGCCTGCAGCATCGATCCCGCGTGATGATAGTGCTGGGTGTGTTTTACAGCGCCGCCAACATGTTGCTGCCGGCGCTCGCCTGGCTCATCATCCCGCAGTCCTGGAATCTGGTCATCGGCAACGGAGTGCTCGGTAAGTACGCTGCCGGAATTTTCGGTGAACCATTTCCATACGACCCTGCTACTTGTGCGGGGTCGGGATTAGCCCGCCGGACGCCGGATGGGAAATCCTTTTCGGACGGCTCGGATCTGGTTTTACCCCCGAGGGAAACCCAGATTAGGGACGATGACTTTTGCTGGCGTAGAGTTTGAGATCCGCACGGAAGTGTACGAAGGGATGGAATAGAACGAGGTCAACGCGTTGCGCTTCGTAAGTGAACTAATATTTGTGCAGCCCGCGGTAAGTGTTTTCGAAGATGCGTCCGTTCTGCATTATGCGTTTTGCGCACGGGGACGTGCATTTCCGACGGATTGGATTGCAGTTGCTTTTTTTGTGATTTACTCTTATCCATGGAACGATTCTGACTTTCTACGAAGAATGCCGATAGGATCCTATGTTGAAGTAAAATTTGTTTGCTCTTTTTCAACTGGAACAGTGCATAGTTTGCTAATGGATAAATAATATTAACGCATTAAAAAAGCCGCAAAATGCATGAAAAGCAAGACAAATTGAGGAATTTGAGCACATTATCGAGTTTCTGCTATATGTACATTGGAATCTTCAAAGAAAGGATCCTTTAAAGGCTCTGGTAAGACTCCGATAAGGCTCCGGCAAGGCTCCAATAAGACTGCTAAAAGGCTCCAATAAGGTTCTGATAAAGCTTGAACAAGGTTCTGCTGAGGATCCCATAAGGATCTAATAAGGTTTCATTAAGGTGCCGATAATGTTCGGAAAAGTCTGACAATGTTCCAATAAGGTTTCATTAAGGTTCGGATAAGGCCTCAATAAAGCTCCGATAAGGCTCCAATAACGCTCCGTTAAGGCTCCAATAAGGCTCGAATAAAGTTACCATTGGAGTCTGATTACGCTTCATGCCTTATCAGAACTTGTACACGTGTAGAAAGAGCAACTTACACAAAATGTTCATGTATATCCACTTCCGAATAATTGAACTCATACGAGAAGACATGAAAGCGGTTGAATACTTAGTAACCGAGTATATTCTTAGAGGGAGACTGTGCTTTATACTTCAAAATCAAACGATAATTAATAATGTTAATATTACCAATTAGAGTATCGATCATCGGAATTACCATCCGCAATAAGCATTAGTTGAAATCCATTTCAGAGTGCACTGGCTTCATGATGAATGCAAGGTTTCAAACATCTATGATAGAGCAAATACTCAAAATTGAGGATCATCCATACCGATACCAATATCTCTCATACCGGACTCCCAAGGAATTGCCCGGCGCAATCAGACAATAGGACGCTCTATAATTGGACTGAATTGCCTTGCATATTTGTCATTTGTGTTCCAGCTGAAATGCTATAGATCGTAACAATTGATGTTATTGAAGTTTGTCAGCAGCTGCTAGTAACCTTTCGAATGATTCAAAAACCAAAATGATACGAAATGAAATGGAGTTCATGTGCGCTTCAAACGATCCATTGTGAAACCATCCCGTCGCTCGTTACGCAGGTTAATTATTCATTTTCATTCAAAACATTGCAAATTGTGGCACTCATCCGTTTAGATACTCACGTAGAAACGTGGTGCGAGCACTAAACACTCATCCCATAAATCATACACTCGCTTTGCCGGCGCCGGCTTCGTTCCAGTGCCGTTTTCGGGCATACGCCATGCGCCAATTACGCGCGAGGTTGGGAAGATTTGAAGGATCTGTTTAAATTTAATACCCGCTGCGAGGCATTAGCGCGCTGCACAAGTTTCTCGACGACTCGACCCGGGCCACGTATCAGCCACTTCACCGAACGTTGAAACAGCACCGTTCTGCTCGATAACCCAGACGGGTGCCGTGGGTGCCACGGGGAAGGCTTTACTGGGCGGGCTTCAATAAACATTTTAACTCGAGACCGGCCTCGCACTTCTACCGAAACCTCTCTCTCTCGCCCTCTTTAGGGCCCCGAAAGATCCGGCCGAAACGGATGAGTCGTTTACCTTCGCCGGGTTCCGCCGAGGGCGAATTAAATTACCTGTGGCAGCAGCGAGCTGCAAAGAAAACAAAACATCACCCAAAAAGAAAGCCTCAAATGCAGCATCGAAAAGGGAAGTCATAATAACGAAATAAAGATAAAACTGCTGCACGCCGTTTATCGCGCTCTGTTACTTCGCGCCACCCCCTTTTGCTACTTCATACCCACCCATCCACCCCCAGCTCGTCCCTGCTAATGAAGCGAGCTAAATATCCAATCAAGTGATTCGTCGAATTCGATGACGACGGCGATGAACGACGCCGCAGCCGTCGCCGCCACAGCCGCCACGTTCGGATCGGTTTGTGTTTTTCTCCCAGCCGGCAGCTAGAAAATTGATTTTCGAGTATTCTTTTCCCCGGCTTCCGGGCTTCCGTTCGCCTTCGCCACTTACCTGCTTCCTACGGGACCGTTCGCGCGCTTGCCGATGCGCGTCTGAGGCGGGCCGGATGACTTTTTTTTGTAAGGAAGTGAGTGCTCGTCATTCTTTTTATGTTGCCTCCGCTCGGTCGTGCATTATACGCTCGAATGTCGAATGTGCAACTTTTACCCGCGCACGAGCGAAGGTTATGCAATTAGTGCGCCCTTTTATCGGCGTACCCACCCCCCCGAACGATGAAAGCGATGAGTCGCGAACCGTATTCTTCCTAATTTCGCGTACCATTTGTGGCACTCAGGTTCAATCGCGCGTTCGCGTTCGATCGAAGTGAGCTGTTTCAACAGGCATTTTCTTGACTAAACGGCCTACGGTTTTTTTTGTTGTTGTTCAAATTTAATTTCCATCAAAAGTGTAACCGAAATTTGACAGACTTTTGGGAAAAGGAACATGATTGCCCAATCGACGCTTAACAGAATTTCGAGAGTCTGTGTAAGAGTGTCCTCGTAGCTTGATCAAACAACGTTGAGGTGTTTCTAACACTAGCTGGATCGGAGCGGAGCGTTTGGACCCAAGACGAGACGTTAACGTTAATTGTCATAAAAAATCGGAAAAAAATCGTACCTGTTTTTGAAAGGAAGTGTTTTATTTTTGTGTGCATTTATTGCTATTTCTCTAAACTAAAATATCGTCCACTTAATACACCACTGTTTACCCAATTCGATCGAACAAACGGTTATCACTGTACAGGTCAGTTTTAATTTTCAACATTTTTAATTAAGAAGCCATTCTAAGCATGAAGCTCATGTTGTTTCTTTCTTCTTACTCTATTTAATCATTACCATCAGCGTAAATGATTACAAAAATAAGATGAAACTAAAGTTTAACATTTATAATATTTATATTATTTTTAATATAATTTCTAATGAATCTCATATTTAAGCAAGCCACGGACAAAATACCAAGACGGTTCTATACTTAGATGAGATGATATATTATTTTAAAAAAAACTATAGAAAATATCAAAATTAGTAACTAAAACCATATACCATGAAAAGAAGAGCTATAAATGACTGACAAGGTCTACGTCGCGGTAGTTTAGTCAAGAAAGAAAGGCTTTTAAGCTCAATCAAAGCAGGATCTAATCTTGCATAGTGTTTATAATCCATCCTTAAGAAAATGTTTAGATATTTTGAAATAATATATCAGCGCATGAATCTAGCCTGGGGGTGTTTTGACCCCAGTTTTGCTACCTCCACAACCTACTTCTTACTCCGTATAGGATTTGGCTGCTATCAACACAGGGACTGTTCCTTATGGAACGCATGGAGCATCAGAAAGTTGTTACTATTATCGAGAATGGACGTATTTCCTCCGGTGTGTTTATCCATTCTTTAGTGTGTTTCTTTCCGATAGCGATTGTTTTGGAGTGTATTGTGTGAAGTGCAGAGAAGGAAAACAAGCTAAATCAATATCAAATCTAGACAATTTTTCTAGCATTCAGGCTAAATTTCATGAAAATGCATCTACAATTAAAAAAACAGTCAATGAGGGACAATATGACCCACCAAAGCACTCGAAGCAGCAACCGAAATCGATGTTTACGTGAGTGTTAGGCGTATCCGTCAATGACGGATGGATTTTGAAGAAATTCCAACAGTTACCACGAAACTGAAATTGAAATTGATTGACGTTAAAACGAATTTCGTCCTCAGAAATCACCTGTAGAATAGCTCCACACAAGAGGGAGCGCACATAGCGCTGATTAAAAGCTGCTCCAAGGTAGGCTGGCACCGTAAGAATTGGTGCTTTCTTTCATTCCCTCGCAGCCGCTCAGCCGAACCGAGAACGCAACTATCCGGCCCTGCAGCGCAGTTCGTTCCATTAGTACCGTTTTCGACTGTATTACGAACCGAGCGCCAAGCGAGTCATAAACTTCCGGGAAGTGTCAATCTAGACGGACGCCGCGCTAACCGAATCTTTCCGCTCGCTAATTAGTCGCGCTGCTATCGCCGTTTTCTTCGCCCGACCGTGCCGTGCTGCTAAGTACCATTTTAAGCTGGTTTGTGTGACTCCGTCCTCCAGCCAGCCAAGGTGCTCCTGGCCTCCTGGCGCAAGTATCACAGCACAGCACAGGCGCGCTAAATTGCTAGCGGGCCCCGGAATGAGTCTCCATTCGGGCGACATTAGGGATGTAAATTGAATTCTAATCATCTGCGACACACTTTGGCCCGTATCCGCTGGCCGCGACCGTTCGTCTACGACCGGATCTAGAGTGAGTGTGCGTGCGTGTGTGTGTGTGTGTGTGTGCATATTTAATTTTACCTGCACGCCACCGTCGTGTGATGGGCAATTGAATTTCCGCGCCCTTGGCCTGGGGTGGCTCACCGTATGCTGCTCCTATCCGTATTCTAACGTCTGTCGTAGCTCGTGAGGCTCAGTCTGACGATGCCGATTTAGGTTAATCAAAAGTGGCATTAGTACGGTGACAGCGCGCGCCCGCGCTGACAAATGGCACAAACACGTGGCAGGGGCCCGCGCCCGAGAAAAAGCCTCATGGCCGTTTCACCTCCAGTAAACGAAGTCTTCCTCTTCCGGACTTACCGCCCGCTGTTACAGAGATCCACTCGTGGCAGATCTTCCTGGCCGTGAGCTGCCTGCCGGGCGTGCTGAGCGGCATCAGCGTGATGTTTCTCCCCGAAAGCCCCAAGTTCCTGATGTCGAAGGGCCAGAACGAACGAGCGATGGCCATTTTCCGGCGTCTGCACGCCATCAACACGGGCAGCCACCAGGAGTTTCCGGTGAGTTGCGGTGTAGTGAAACGTTCGTTAGGCCGTCCTATTTCCGTGTTCCAATCGGGCAAATCTCGCCCTCCCTCCCGCCACAGATCAAGGAGCTGGTGGATGAGCTGCGCCAGGGCTCGGACATCGAAACGCCGTCCGGTAAACAAGCGCCCGGCAAACCGGAACCGGGCGTGCGTGCGTCCGGTGGACTGGGTGAAGGCTTCCGCCAGCTCGGCGTAATGTTCCGGAAGCCACATCTGAAGAACGCCTGCCTGGCGTACGGCATCCAGTTCGGCATTCTGCTCGGGTAAGTGGTGCGCGTTGTAACGCCGCTCTTTGTCCAGCGATCCGGCTAACGTAGTGTACTCCACCGATCTCGTAGGCTGAACACATTCCGGCTCTGGGTGCCGCAGCTTTTCACCATCATCGAGGAGTTCGAGCACGAGCAGCATCTCGGGGCGGCGGCGGCCGACGGGCAGGCCACACTCTGCGAGATGCTCGCCTACAAGGTCAACAAAACCGTGCAGATGCAGCAACAGTGGCTGGAACGTGACGTCTCCCGGGCGCTGCACGGGCCCGAACCGGTCGCCGTGGATCCGTTGGACGATGTGCTGAAATGCACCGCGGTACGTCGGCACGTCGGTAACATATGAGCCCGATGATATGCGGCACCCGATATCACCCGGCTGGCTTTGCTTGAGCTCCGCTCGCATGACATCATAATTTATCGTCATCAATCAAACGGGCCAATTGCTTCTTGGGGAGTGATTTAAGGTTTACAGCAATGAGTCTGTACCAGGCATGTTCTTGCGTGCTTGCGTTTGGAATGCTGTAGAAGAAAGCTCAGCATAAAATGGCACTTCGTACAGGGTATCGTTGTGGATGCGTTTGAAAATAGTCACCCAAACAGGCAAACTCGCACGATTTGGGAACGTGGATGGTGGAACGCCCTGATATCCATGTTGTGTACATTCTCATTCCTTAAGACGCATTTAGAGATCGAGTTATCAACTAACAAATCCAATTCCTCAAGTGTTTGCATTCAACTCTGAAGAAAGTTCTTCGATAAGTGATCGTTAATGTCCCGACAAGGTATTGAAATTATTCGTTTTATATTAGGCTTGAATGCACAAGCTTTGATTGGAATTTGCTATAATTAAGCTGTAATAGAAATCTCAAAAACTCACGACCACTCATGTCCACTTGATCATTAAATGGGTCTTTGCAGTGAATCGTGAATTAACGAAATTTTTCAAAAATGTTCTCGAGGTTTTTGTTTTCTAAGCGAGCCACAATCATGGAAATGAGATACTTATATCAACAGAATATTTACTCTTCATTACAGAATGTTGTTAACGAAATGGAGAAAATTAATCGAAATGGAGAAAAAATCTCTTTTGAAGGTTCTGAAAATTTGGTTTAGAATTGATTGGAAAATTTTATTGCAAAAATGATCTCTTCCACCTTTTATCAAACGTACGACTTTTCTTATCTTATTCATCTATCAAAATCACATAACAGTCCTCAGTGATTTAACAAAAATCGAGCAAGTATAGGAAAAATTAGAAACCAGGCTTGATCCAGCAATGTCTTCAATTAAAAGTATGTGAGTATGAGGTAAATTTAGAGGCAAAAAAATCTCAAAAGTATATTTAAAATTTTCCAACTTTGTCCAACCAGCATGTATAATCATATTGCATGGTGAATAGTGCATATTAAACGCAAGCTTTGGTCTTTTACTATCAAGAGATCCGCAAAGCCCTCGAAGTAAGGTTAGGTGTGTATGTGTGTACGTCCAAGAACCATAAAAGATGCTGAGCCCCCCCTGCGCTTAACAAACTAACTAACGGCAGCCTCATTTTATCTTTACATGCTCCTTCTCGTCTCGGACATCACCGGCACCGGGCATCGTGCGGCACCGTTTTCGCAGACGACCGAAGGCCGGGTCTATCTGTACTCATTAATCATCGGGTGCGTCGGCATCGGAGCGTATGCGGTTACGACCGTCATGATTAATTCCATCGGCAATCGGAACATACTCAGTAAGTGACGGGGAAATTCGACATCGCCCTGAGCCATGTCCGGCGATGATGCTGGCTGGCTGGATCATTTAGTGCATTTCGATGTAGTGGTTTAGTGCTCAATTGAGCGGCGGCGGCGGTGGCGGCGGCCTGCTGTACGTCCGGTTGCGTGCCGCTTGAGATTGCCTGCAAAACGGACAAGAGGCGGAGGACGCCCTGAATTACCAGCGAAACAGCTACTTTCCCAGAATTGGCTAACCGCTTGCAGTTCTTGCCGGTCGTGAGGGTTTTTACAACATCCTTTTAGGCGTGCGGAGCTTTTTTCGTTTTGTTTTACACGCTGACAGCCTATTGAGAAGGAAAACAAAAGAACCCTCGTCGTTGTCCGCGTCGTCGGTCGGAAAAACACAAGCAACGGAGTCATCTGAGCTGCCGGATTCATTTTTTGCTACTATAGTGGAAAATTATAGCCGCCGTGACATTCAAACCTATGAGTGGATGTTTTTTCCCGACGGTTTTGTGGTGATTTTTGGAGAGAGAGAGAGAGAGAGAGAGAGAGAGAGAGAGAGAGAGGAAAAAGGATTTCCAACCGTCAGCAACATCTCAAGGTCATCATTATCATCCAAATGAACGAAGCAAAAGCAGCAGAACGTCCCATATAACCCGTGGTTCATTGGAACCAGTCGGTTGATATTAATTTCGCGTCGCATTTCACATGGCGTTCTTTCAATATCAAATAAAATACGATCTGCATTAATTGCAGAACGTCGACCAAAAATGGAATACAAACGCCGACTTGATCCATGCGGCGAAAGGGCCGCGGAAATGGACTCAATTTGTTGCACGCGGCATATTATCACCGACCGACTTAAAAAAAGGCCATCCGGCGCACTTGTTTTCATTTCTGTTTTATATTCCTTCTGAGTCGTGGGGACGCAACCCACCACAACCGCCCATCGCTTTGGTCAGATAGTTTGGGCTGACGGTAAAGCAGGCGGTGGAAAATCGATTTTCAAGAACCAAATGTTGCCGACCATGGCACACCGCGCACGAACGATCGTAAATCGCTCCGATTCGGATTGGTTCTCTTTGAACCGTGCTGGGCCTTGCGTTTGAACGGGGAAGGGGGCTGTAAATTTCGTTACCATTTCAACACTTCTGGCTCCAACCGAGCCGGCTGAAACAATTTTGCTTTCCAGTGAATGTGTTGTTTTTTTCATTTCATTTCATTTGTTGCCCTCTCGCCAAAAACCCCAAGACAAATGTGGCATTTGACATTGAGGAGCGATTGTGTTTGTGTTGTGCGTTCCAATTCTGGGGGGGGTTTTTTTGTCGGAACCTGCGAACTTCGGGCGCTTCGCACAAACTCGTGTACGAACAGCCATCCGTTTGACTTTGGGCGACAAGTTTGCGCAGCCGGTTTCGGTGGTGATTGATTCGACAAGTTCAATGTTCGGTTCGGTGCATGAAAACCCGGGAAATTACAATGGCGTTGTTCTGCTGCTTCTGCTTAACGATCAGTCAGTGTTCCTGGGAACGAAGCTATTAACCGAAAGTGTGGGTTGAAATAAGTTTTCTATCCAGCGCGACTGGGGAAACATTGCTTTATTATAATTTTATTTTTGTTCTGTCGTTTTTGAAAAGGTTTATTTGAATCGAATCGCTAAGTTTGTGCACTAAAAGGTAGAGAATTCAATCATCCAAGTGTAAACAGCGGATAAATCATTCTGTTGTATATAGTGTTTAATTTTTTTTTTCCTTTTTCCATCCATTTTTCTGTCGTTTGTTTGGTGTTCAATTTCTCCACTAAGAATAACTTTGAACTCTGTTTCTGTTATGCAAAATAGCATGAAAAGGTTTGAAGCGATGGTGTGTTTTCTAAGGAATGGAACTAACTATTCATGAGCTAAGATATATGTAAATAAAATCATTAAATTTGATTTATTTTAATGCAAAAATTGAACATTCCTATCGTATAGTGGAACGAGCTGATTTTTCGTTTTTAACATTTTATAATTATTTCTACAATTTAGTCTAAACTTAACATTGAAGATACAAACTCTGATAACTGGATTATGGGCGTTTGAAAGACTCGATAATCCTTGATGGTACATCGTCAAACTTAGCTTGATTTTTTCTCTACTTTTAAAGTATACTTTCGAAACTGATTCGCCTAAAAATCGTCATAAAACATAAGCAATGTGTTTCACAACATGTGTTAGATTTTTATGGTTAAAATATACTGTTTTCAAAACCTGTCTCTCGGTGCCACAACTTCCAGACGAGCGAAGAATAAGAAACACCCGATAAATTGATAACGTGCCAGAGCGGTGGGCACTCAACTCAATTTAACCTTTTTTGCCAGAAACGATTAACCAGCGTCCGTGTCAGAAACGGGCCTTCAAAACTTCTTTGTTGACAAAACATCCCGCTGCTGCGGGACACGGGATTCCACTAACCCTAGCCGGTTTCTATCATAACATCTACAGAGCGGCTTGTCACACACCAAACAGCACGTCAATCAAACCGAGAGCAAAACCCACCTCCTTGCGCAGGGCAGCAAGACAGGCAGACCGGTTGGCTCCTGGAAGGAAGCACTTCTGCCTAACTCACTCCGGCGAGTGTTAACCGCCGAAGAGTAAATCAATTTTGCTGACGAATAGAACCACACCCACTCGCTTTGCGGCACACGTCGCCACGCGTGCGGGACGCTGTCGATGTAGGGCAAGACTCCCGCCGCCATCATCCGCGATCTCGGCCGTCGGTTGCGGCTGTAGTTGCTTATAAATCACTTTGCCGGATTTCGGGGCACCCGAGACGATGGGCACATTCGTCCCCAAAGTTTATGGTGCTCTCCGGTCTCCGGTGCTGTCTCTATGCGAACTCGGGCACCTGCAGCGACCGGTTGCCGTACGTGCGATATCGCGCTCGTGCTGTCACCGAGATTCAGCGAAACGGAACGAAAAGTTCAGCCCTGTGGAGTTGGAGCTTTTATGCATAGTAAACAACGCTCACAGCGCTCGCTCCTGGCGGAACCGAATCCAAGCAGGCGGTGAGCCCGGGGAGGGGTGGGAGGAGTGCAATCAACACGCCGGAACATCCCGAGGCGAATATGGCGCACGGAATGGGACCGGAGCTCGCCATCAGAATGATTTACTGCCACTATTAGCGACCACAATACAGACATTAACCCATCGGTTCCCGATACATAACTTTTCACATGGCTTTTTTCCTTCTCTGTGCTACGTTCCAGCGTACGGGTTGCTGCTGGCCGGATGTAGTGGAACTGCCCTGTACTGGGCCCGCAGCTCGCTGGTGACGCTCGTCCTGTCGTCCTGCTACATCACCGTCTGCAGCATCGCCTCGACGGCCCTGGTCGGCGCCGTGGTCGCCATGTTTCCCACCTCGATGAGGTCCGTGTCAGTGTGCCGGCCCCGAATATGACTCATTTAGAAGCCGGCCGCTGTTTGTCCCCGCCCATCAGACACATTCTCTACATGCCTTTACGTTTCTCACCCCACCCGGCAGGACAATGGTGGTCTCGCTAACGATGATGTGCGGCCGGACGGGTTCCATCATCGGCAACGTCGTGTTCCCGTATCTGATGGCGCTCGGCTGTTTGCCACCGTTCGTCATGATCGGTGCCATTGTGATAGGTAAGTTATACCGACCGACCCACTAATGTGCGACACCGAAATCACTTTGTTTTCACGCTTTCCCACGTCGCGCGCCAGCTGTTGCCATGGTTTCGCGCTTTCTACCGCGGACGGTGAAAAAGCCGCTTCAATAATTAAATCCGCCCTGGAACCTCCGGGCCTCCCAGTGCGGGCAAGGACACACACGCTGGGTGTGCTATAATATAATTGCTCAATCAATATTAATCCAACGTACGGGGCCAACCCAAGGGAGAGGCTAATTGATGCATTAATCAGGTCGTAGCTTTCGCCAATGGCACGCGCGCATCTGTAGCATTCAGCAAATTCAACAAACCGATCGTTAAAGCCTTAGAACCGGAACTCGTTGCCTCAATAGGCCCGTTGTTTAGATACGCGAATCTCTTACTCCGCGAGGCGGAGCTCGCTTTCCGCTGAATCGCGCTGTTGAAAGCTCTGTCCTGAGCCTGAGAAGTTTTATAAATAAATTGAAATCACAAATCCGGCCCGGCAGGAAGTTTATTTACCGATGACAGACTGCGTCCACGTTGATCAACACGGAGACGGGGGAGCTTTATGAGGTTTAATTAGTAGCCCCCTGTTGACGGTGAGTGTTCGATGGAAATGAAACGACCGCGCTGGTTGCAATGGAACAATGAGACAATGAGCACCCGCAGAGTAAACAATCGGGAAAGGATTAGCAGCATTCGCTTCGAAACGGCATTTGTCTATACGCTGAAGGTGGTTTGAAGAGCTTGAAGGGGCGCTTCTTGAATATCGTTTGGTTTGAAAGATGGAGTAAGCGATCTTAGCTAATTATCCTGGAAAACTCGCCACTCAACTGTGCTTCCAAGCGGGGTGTTAACGCCACAGACACCTCTAGAAAACATACCAAGCCTTACCACTCGTACGTTCTAGAAATTGCTATATACAAATTTCATACAGTCTAGAATCACACGCATATAGTCTAGAAAACACTCATACATTGTGGAAGTACATACCCGAACGTTCGAGAACCTTCTCAACGGTACGCGCCATTCTGGAAGTTTCTAGAATGGGCGCATTCTAGAACAATGGCTTGATATATAAAGAGGACAGTCGATCGTAGTCAATTCATTCCAATCAGTCAGTTCATTCAAGTCAGTCAGTTCATTCAAGTGAGTCAGTTCAGTCAGTGAGTACAGTCAAATCAAGTCAGTCGCTATTCGTACACCTACAGTTCAGTCGTACTCTGTTCCTTCATATAAACTCAGTTCAAATCAAACTCTAATCGACTAAAGTTCATACCCAACAATTAACTGAGTTCATACCTAGTCGTATCAGTCATACATAGCGAACAGGCCGTGATATAATAAATATAACCACGGAAGACTCGTCAAACAACACAATCTCACTTTATACAAATCCGAACATAAAACGGGGAATTCCTCATTTATTAAGTTGTTCCGTCATTTACAATAACATGCTATGTTTCACATTCATTCGATCCCTAAATATACCTTTAATGATGCTTTACAGTAATGATTGGAATATTTTACACATAAGCATCTCCCACAGCGTATGTTGTCGGGAACGTACAAGTTTTCCCAAGCTCGCAGTAGAGTCAGAACAAGATAAATTACAACACACCAAAAACTTCTAAATCCTTTAAACTGTTCAAGGTCCTTATACATACCGACTAGATTAAAGTATCCCTATATCAACAACATTGTAGAATCAGTTCCCCATACTTCAAATTTCATAGCATTATCTTTCAAATAGCTAATGGATATACTGACGAGCTGTAACTCTAAAGATCTGCGACTTAAGTATTTTTCTCTAAAGTTGTTGGCATCACCCCAACTGATTACTCTATTCCGCTTATGTTTCCTCATAATGTCCACTTCGATCGCAAGCCCCTTTTGCATTCAATTCAGAATACGCGCTACTCCCTAACCGGAAGCAGAAAAGTTATGATTACGAGATGAACTTACCAGCTCAGGCGCACAATTCAGTGTGAATGTTGTTGTGTGGTGCGGGTCAGAAAAAAAACAACGCTTCCCAGCTTTATGGCGAAACCGGCATGCGAGGAAGAATGCCACCATTAGACATGGAGACGACCAGCATGTCAACCCGGGGCAGAAATAAAACTCGATGATTCTGTTCGGGTGACGCGACCTTCAGACAAACTCCTGTCATGCTGCCCGCCTCGATCACGGTCTGGCGAGGCCTAGGACTTTTCGACCCAAACACGCTTGAAAAGGGCCTAATTGGAATGCACACAAAGGCCGAAATCATCGTTCTTCCCGGGCGACGGGAAGACAAAGCGCCTTAGGTTCTGGCTTTCTTTTGCGGGGATTGGGCGCAAAGAAATGTAGAGCTGGGTGGTAAGAAATTTGGAACCGGTTAACACCTCGCTCTCTCTCTCTCTCGCTCCCTCCCTCCCGAACCAAGATTCCTTCCGATGCCGGCACATGTAACCGGCGGATGTGGACGTCAAGTGCCAGTGACGTGCCGTCGTCGGGCTCGACAGTGTGCAGTGAGTAATTCAATTATTTGAATGCTTCAGATTAATTGAGTTTGACTGTCGGGCCGGCACAACCCATTCTTTCCCCATACTCCAGAGGTGAAAGGCGCGATTCGAAATTGAAATGAGTTCACTGGAACCGGTCGCCGGGGCGTGGGCGTTTGGTCGGTGTGGAGGGTGAGCGACACTGGAAAACTTTTCAACTTAACGATTCACCCACCTGTCACCCAACCGGCCCGCTGTGGCCAGTGGTGCACACGGTAGGGTTAAGTTATTTAATAAGATAATGAGATCCTATTATAACCGGTTGGACGAACCAGAAGTGGCAAAATTATCCTTTCATCCCACTTCGATAGCCACTTGCACAATGGGCTCATCGTCACAGCGAGCCCCGCGAAGTAGCTCGGAAGCTTGAAAGCTTTCGGGAAGAAGTTAGTTTTTCCCTGTGCCTCAGTGCCATCTGTCATTTGCATCGAAATGGGTGTTACTGTCACGTGCGCCGCGGGAATGACGCGCAAGACATTTTACAGATACAGAGTTGCAGCTTTCAGCCACTAAAGTCGGAATCGGGCGTCTCTGCAAAGTGGTGTTGTCTCGAGGAACTAGAAGCGAAGTTTTGGTCCAGCACGGGAAGTGCTTTCGAAGTTCTAATGGCACTCGACAAATCTGAAACTGATCCGTGGTAGATTATCATTTCACCAAGGCTTCTGCAAAGTATTCTCATTTGATATTGCCCTGAAACCGATATCTCCTGTCGCCCGAGAGGATTTGGCAGGAATAATTACAACGCAGATCTGTATCTGTCGTGCATTTTCAAGGAACTTCAACCCAGTTCATCTAAAGTTGGTATTGCAACAATAGGAAGTTGGTATAGGTATTTTGATAAATTCCATTGCAGCACATCAAATATGTGTGTAGTGCCATGCCAGCGGCCACATTCCTTTAGATCTCAATCAATCAGATGTCCTCAAAGATCAATCAGATGTCCCTTTCATCTCGCGGCAAATCCCTGATTCGCAAATACTCAGAAGATTAATATTCATAATGACGCACAATGACGACTAAATTAATAGCACCGGTTCAAAACAAGACCACCTACTTTGAGGTGTCAGGACAAACCAGAAATCAGAACATATATTCCAGCTAGACTAGGTCCAGTGCATATTTAAGCTCCGGAACCTTTCATAGGCTTCGGACAATAAGATTCAGCTCAACCAGTGTTCTACTAATCTGCCCAGTAACTAACAGACTAGGGCAAGATACCGACCATATTGGGTTGGATGGAAATAGCGATTTATTCAAAGTTTGTTTCAAAAAAAGAATTCATCACCAACATCGTGGTTCATATTGTTCCATTTCAAAGTCGGTAAACAATGACCTATTTTCCAATCAATGAAAACATTGGAGGAATCCAATCACAGTAGTTTCTGAAATTTTGCAACTATCACAGATACCATTTCCCATGGCATGCTCTTCTGATGTGATGGGCGTGTTTTTTGTTTCACCCAACAACAGATCGGAGATTGTTACTCACGCGCGAAGATATCGGCTCCCGGGTATGATATGACCGGTATGACCCGTTTGCACGGCGCACCGACGCCATCACCTGGTGATGCTGTCGAGCGAGCGCCCAGGCAACGTGCGAGCAGCGCGTGAGTGTGGCCGCTTTATCTTATCGCATTGGGTGGCTGCTTTTTAATAGTGAAAAGCAATCGACATTCCTTATCGCCGATAGCATACGCTATCTGGTACACCGCGGTGGCCCTCGGGCACAATCGATGACAATCGGGTGACCATTCGAGTCAGTCACGGATGAACGTTGTCTGCTGCGGGCGCACGATACAGCCGTTGAATCGAATCGATCGACCGCCGGGTTTGGGGGTTTTATTCCGCAGTGTACGGGTTTGTGTTGCAGGTGCTCCGGAAGTTGAAGTGGGGAAACGGTATATGTGCGTAGTGAGCGTTAGCATCGCGAAGGCGGAGAAATGAGACGCGGTGGCAGTGATTCACGCATGGTAATTTCGCAATGGTGATAATTAACGTAATTAATTGCTCCTCATGTGGAGTCAAAGCTTACGGATGTGGTTCCAACGAAACTTCCCATGTCGAAGCAAAGTGTTCGGCGTGTTCCTGTTAAAGTCCCCAGTGTCGTTTGATTAAGGTTAACCGTCGTACAAAACAATCGGATTAAACCATTCATACCGGGCCGCCAACAAAACTAGATCCGGGTGACTAATCCCGGCCGTCAGGTACTCGATGGTATCGCGCTCATTATTGCCCGAGCCTTATCAGGTCAGCTAGCAATTGACAGCAATCGCTACGCTTCCGCCTACAATGGGAATGCAGCGCGATAGGCGCTTCTTTGGCCGGGGCTTAAAGCGTTGGAAAGCGACTTCGCGAACTGGCTTCTTTGTATCTCGCCCGCAAACGTGACGATTGTTCGACAATATGGCTCTAAGCTTTAGAATGTCTCATAATTTCGATGTCATGTGTCACTCGGTGTGTGATTGATGGGCGGCGGCAGCGGCAGTAAAGTGACTCCCAGTTGGGCGGGCAGTAAACATGACTCGAACACCATGTTTAGCATCCCCCATCGCGTCCACAACTGACGCCGAATCGAACATGACTACTGTGCGGACATGATGATGGAACGGTTATCTGTGCGGGTGTTGGGTGTGTGTTTCTTCAGGCGCAATCACTCAGGCGCAAGTTCTCTCGTTGTTTCTTGCAGTGGTCGCGGCTATGTTGGTCCAACGTGCCGCTGCTGGTGCTGCTGGTGCCGGTCGGGCTGCTGTGGCCCGCAATCGTACAGTGCCAGCAGTGGGGTGAGCCGAAGTTCGTCTCGGGAAATGAGGAAAACATATCACTCGCCGAGTACAACGATCAGATCTTGCAGCAAGACGTGTGGATGGTGGAGGACATGGACGCGTCGTTCGTCATGGTGTATCTAAACTACGAAGGTAGGCAAGATGGATGGTAATTATGCATGCGCCAGCTGGCGTACACAAACGCTTCCTTGATGACGTTTTGGCGAAACCAACCGGGCATTGAAACGAGAGAGAGAAAGAGAGTGAAAAAACCCACCTCATACGCTCCTGTTCCCATACCCATACAGGACCGCCGAATCCGGTCCTCACACAGGCACCCACCACGCTGGGCGCCCAGCTGCAGCGTGCCACGGACGGGCGCTGGAGCGTCGCGATCACGACGCGTCAGGACTACGAGGTGCATCCGCGCATCCGATTCATTCTGATTAGCATCGAGAACCCCTCGTACCCGTACACCATCGCCGTCAACTTGGTGAATGTGCTGGACAACGCGCCGGTAATGACGGCCGAAGGCGGCTGCCAGATCGAGGAACTGCGCGAGAACTTCGTGTCGGACTGTTTGTACAACGTCTATCACGCGGACGGGTTCGAGGAGAATGGCATCCGCAACTCGAGCACGAACGAGCTGTCGTTCGAGATCGACGATGCGTTCGGGGCCAGCGAACACTTCGAGTACGTGCTGGCCAGTGAGCAGCATCCCCAGCCGCGGTTCAACAAGCGTTACAGTCTAAGGTTAGTAGTCAGCAAACGTGCTCCAAACTATCCAAAAGTCTTTTTTTCCATTTCATATCTGTTACTCATAACATCTACTACGAGGGTTTAATATTGGAACTTTATGCCATTAGTGATACGCAATACTGCGATGCCCCAACCTAAGAGAGCAGGGCGATAGATCTCAGTGTTGAAGTGTTTGTTCGGCACTATCATTGCATCCCTGAAACAGCAATACGTTTTTGCTACTCATGTTTCATTCTTTGTCAGTAAACTTTTTTCACGCGATACAGCAAACGCTATTCTACAACTGCTATTACTTTTTCATTGTTTTCTCTTTCCTTTATTGTGTCAAACAAACCACCACTGTCTACATGTTCTAGTTATAGTTTATCTATTTTTTATCTAATTTTTGAAACATCACTTGTTTCTCACTGCTTACACAAAAAACCCCTCCTAAGAGCCTTCGATAGTCAATCGCTGAATGCGAAAATATGATTTTTAATAAATTTCTTATTACGTCTAGTAAGAACAAGTTTTAATATCTGTCTAGTAAAATGAGCAGTTTAGTTTAAAATCTGAATAAATGAATGAACACCACTACTCCAGGCTTGTCTAGCGCTTGTCATCTTCCATAGTATTCGATCCATACTCCTTTAGGATATGGACAGGCTCTTCAGTGTAGGACGTCGCCAACAAATCCAACCAGCAGGAATTTGGCTTTACGGCCTACCTTCAGAAACTTTTTCTTCGGTGTTCCTTCCAAAGCAGACACATGTTCCGTGAGCGTCTCCGAAACTTCCAGGAACAGTTGCACCCGGTACCGCCAGTTTTCGAAGCTCGTTCCGTTCAGCTAGGGAATACCAGCATTTTAACATTGAAAGCTGACTGCTTGAAGCAGTTTAAAACACTCAAACCAGTATTTTTACGTATTTGTTATGTGTTTTTAACGAAACATGTGCTTTCAGTGTAGGAATGTGACTCCATTCCACGAAACGAACATTTGGAACCGCAACTAGAACCAACGAATAGCATTCACAGTGCGTTAGCTCGACCTCGACCCAAACGAAAACCCAGACCCATTTCGCGCCGGTCTCCACCAACCAAAAAGCCGAACCCTCCCGAGTCAGCCGGTAACGAAAATGTTCTCAGCCCGGCACGACGCTTCCCAATAGTTCCTTGTAATTACGTATCATGTTTCCAATCAGTGCCTTTGAAGTGAAGGGGAAATACTTAGTGTGAAAACAGTGCGAGAGAACGCCAGCGGCGACGCTGCCAATTATGATAATGAATCCTGGGACAGAGTTTTTTTTGCTGTCTCGTCAACTAAAAACTAAAAACCCAATGTGTCCGGTAAGGACGGCCATGCGTGGCGTTTGATCTTTTCCCCTTTTCAAAAGGTAGCGTCATGTTGGGTATGCTGGGTGTAATTAGTGGTAGACTAAGAGGCTTTTTTCTATCACTACTAATTAACCTTCAGATATCGTGTGATGTGTGATGAATGAAATATAGTTTTTTGTTTATTTCAATCGTTTTTGAGCTAATGAGTGGCAGATTCGTAATACATTTCGAGCGAATTTTTCAACTCCAATCAGTTGGGCTTATCTATTATTTCATTTGAAATCCCGTCAAACTTCCAAAAACAAACCCCATTTGGAACAAGTCTTAGTAAAAATATTTTCTCTCTTTCTTTACACTTAGTACTATTCTGACGACCCCTTGATTTTATTTATATATAACAATTTTCTTTGTTCCTTTCCTTCCAGAGTCAAAAAGCAGTTGGACTACATGGAGAAGGCGATCTTCAACTTCATCACCACCGTGTACGATCTCGATCGGACACACTCGTTCCAGATGAACACGATCGTGCAGGTGCGCAACGTGGACAGCCGTCCGCCGATTTTCAGCCGGCCGTTCACAACCGAACGGATACCGGAGAAGGAACGCTACACCACGACCGTGATCGCCATCGACCGAGACACCGAGGTGAACAAACCCATCTGCTACGAGCTGAAGACGGTCGAACCGAACTGTAAGTGTACGATAGGTCGCAATCGCAAACGAGCACGGTGAGCACTATCTTCCAAACGGCTGTCCACTTGTTACGTTCCAGATCAGAAGTATTTCGAAATCGGCCAAACGGACGGCGTGTTGGTGGTGCATCCGATCGATCGGGACACCGAGCAGAACGAGCTGTACACGTTCAGTGTGAGTTTTGAGCAATTTCGCAGAGATCCCCCATCTCTGACACATTCCCTGACTTCCCTGTTTACAGATAATGGCCTACAAATGTCACAACAAGCTGCTGAATACCACCAGCGAAGGAGCCATCATCGTGGAGGACATAAACGACAACTTTCCCGAAATTGACCTGCGGCCAACGGAGCTCGAGTTCTGGGAGAACACCGTCATGGAGCTGGACTTCAATCACTTTACCATCAACGATCGAGACCTCGGCGAACACGCCCGGTACACGGTGCGGCTAGCGGAAACGGTATCTGGCGTCCAGCAGGAGACGACCTCGTTCACGGTCATTCCGTCGAGCGGCTACCAGCTGGTGTCGTTCACCATCAACATCAACAGCGCGGTCAAGCTAGACTACGAGCTGCCCGAACGGCAGACGTTCCTGCTGCACGTCACCGCCCAGGAACCTATCGAACCGACGCACGTCAACAGTCAGGCCGTTACCATCCGGCTGAAGAACTGGAACGACGAGGTGCCCCTGTTTGGCAGCGAAATCTATCAGACCAGCGTGCTGGAAACGATCGGGGCGGACTACTTGCTGGCCACGGTGTCCGTAACCGATCGTGATATAGACGACAGTGTCAAACTGTTGGTGCTCGGGCGATTTGCGGACAGTTTGCAGATCGAGGTGCTACCGGTCGGCACCGATCCGGCGACCAGTGATCCGAAGTATGAGTTCGCGATCAAAACGAAGCAGGCCAACATCTTCGACTACGACATCGCGAACGAAGTGATTGTACAGCTGCAGGCGGAGGACACGCTGCGGACGGAACGAAACGAACCGATCCATCAGATCTTCTCACAGCTGACGATCACCGTGATCGACGTGAACAACAAACCACCGCAGATTACGCTGGTAAGTACCTGGGTGCTGTGGAATGTAGGGACCACGGTTGTCATCACAGTTCGCTTCCGCTTCCCGTGGTGTAGCCCCGCGGCACGATGCATATTATGGAAAACTCACCGGCCGAAAGTACGGTCCTCATCGGGGAGGACGAAGTGGCCCAGATCATCGGTACCGATCCGGACACGGAGGCGGATCTGCTGTTCAGCATCGAATGGAGCAGCAGCTACGGCACGAAGAGCGGCGTACGGGCGAAGGCTGAAACATACGAGAAGTAATGGTGGTTGTGTGGCTACCCGTCAGAAGACTCACAGTCACTTACTTTTCGTTCTTTCGCACTCTCCAGCTGTTTTTACATCCACGAGGAGCGCGTCAATCGCCAGCGCACGATCGGAACGATCCGTGTGAATCCGGACTTTGGACCGCAGGACGTGGACTACGAGATGTACGACACGTTGTTCCTGCTGATACGGCTGGTGGATCGCAACCAGACGATTATGCCGAACACGGTAGAGACGATGGTGACGATACAGATAGGCGACGAAAACGACAATGCGCCCGTGTTCGACAACGACACGCTGAAAGTGGTCCGCTCGGTGAAGGAGCAATCGGATGCGGGAGTCACGATCGGCAACATAATCGCGTACGACATCGATGGACCGGGCAATAACGAAATGAGCTTCAGCATGGTGTAGGTTCAGCGTTTGACATTCGACTTCTCTGTTAAAAGCTCTGTCTCTGCGCAGTAGTTAAAAGCTTTCTTTCTCTGTTCCGATCCAGCCCGCTGGATCCTGCCCATACGGATTGGATGGCCATCGACAACAACGGTATCATCACGGTGAAGCTAGACCGTGCCATCGACTGCGACACACCACCAATCGATGCCGTGCAGCAGAATGTAACCGTGTCCGACTGGCTGTGGAGCACCAGCCACGTGTTCACGATCGTGCTGATGGACACCAACAACAAGCAACCGTACCACGATCCGTTCCCGGACGGCGGTCAGGTGTACCAGTTCGAGAAGATACCCTCCAGCACGACGATCGTACGGGTGGAGGGCAAAGATCTCGATCGCGACGTCCCCTACCGCACCGTCTCGTACGAGATCAACTATCGCGATTTTCCCCTACTCCAGCGGTACTTCGAGGTAAACAGTGGGGGCCAGGTGTACGTGAAGGAGAACAACGATCTGCTCGATCGCGACGCGGGCCTGGTGAACATTACCATCAACATCGTGATGCTGGACAATGCGGGCGGATTTGACAGTAAGTTTAGGACGTAGGACCTGATGCTGGATGCGCTGAAGTGGACTGAAACATCTCTTTACGTCAGTTCAAAACCGTGTCTCGACGAACATCTTTCTCACGCTACTCGACATCAACGACCACCACCCGGAGCTACCGGAACTTCCCCGGGAGGACTTGCTGATTTCGGAAGACGCCAAGAGCGGTCACATCATCAAAGCGGACCTGACCGCCGTCGATCTCGACGACAAATTAACGCCCAACGCGAAGGTCAACTACTACATCCGCCAGTTGGGGCCAAGTGAGTGATGCCGGTTCTGAAAGGTTTACCCTCCCGTGACCCGAAGAGTAACGAATCTTTCATCTCGTGCAGAGACGGACAGCACATTGTTCTCCTTGGTGAACGTGAACGAGTACAGCGCGGAGCTGAAGGTGGCCCAAGATTTGAAGGGTTTCTACGGGACGTGGACGTTGCAGATCGAGGTATGTTTGGCGGTGAGTTTGGTCTACGTCTAAAGTCAAATTCCTAATGCTGCCCGATTCCCAACAGGCTTGTGACAGAGGTGCAGAGTACGAACCAATCATTGAGCTTCTCGAGCCAGTCGAAAATAAGTGCACTTTTCACGACTACGAGCTGGTAGTGGAACCGTTCAACTACAACACTCCCTCCATAGTCTATCCAACGCGTAACGCTCAGATCCGGTTAAAGTATGCTTCCGTCGATTCGACGTAACGATAAATTATCCATTCTAACTCAAAACAATACAAACCCCCCCTAAACAGGTACGAGTCGTTGGCGACCGGGCCGTTAGTCGATACGAATGGCACTAACCTGCCGAACTTTGTCGCCATCGACGACGATGGTGGCGAGTTTGGAAACGTTACGTTCTCACTGCGCAGCACGAACGGTAAGTCGAACCGGGCGGTTTAATGAACTGTTTAACGGCCACATGTTACCACCGTCGGCACCGCTCCGTCCATTGTGTTCTCCGCAGATAACGGCAACGACCACGAGGTGTTTCGGGTGCACAAAGTTGACGATAAAACGGGCATACTGGTGCTGGAAAACCCATCCGCAGTGCTGCCGTTCCCGAAAAATTACAGCGTACGTTACGTGCGCGTGCCATGCTCGTCACGTGTCCGTGTGCTTCCTCGTCCCAGCAATGTTGTGGGGACGATTCTAAGAGCCGATTGTAATTATCGACCCGAATTCTATCCCGCAGATCACGGTGATTGCTAGGGATGGCGGTGACAAGCAGTCGGAGGCCGCTATTTTCATCGTCTTTATTGATATGACGGGCGAACCGGCCTTCCTGGAACCGACGTTCGATACCGACTTTACAGGTAAATATAGCAGGACCGCCGCTTATGGACACGCCAGTAATTGGAGTGTCCTAAATCTGGTCCATATTTAAATGAGGGTTTCTTTTTGCCACGCCATTCGGCGTCCACGAGTCGGTTTCAATCGTTTGCGGTATGTTGTGGAGATGCGTCATCGCTCGGGGTGCGAACATTCGAGCAGAAGCAGCGAACGTTATCTAGAGTTTTAAGTGCTGTTATAATTTGAGGTAGTAATTACTCGCGATTCGAGGGTAATTTGTTCGCCAAAGGCTCAGCAATCTGCTTCGAAGAGCCAGAGCATTAAAAAAACGATTTATTTGAAATATTGGCCCCGATTGCTGCGATGGATTAAATTGCCCTAAAATCAAAGCCTGCTACGATGCTCGTTTAATCACCACTTTAAAATCATTCATTCCGGCCATCCATCCCGTCTCCGATGGCGGAACGTTTCGTTTAATTCGGCAGAAAATGAAGAGGGTCGTGACGAGCGCCGCCAGCTGCCGTTCGCCGAGGATCCCAAAAACGCCGGCCTACCGCAGGGCGTCCACACGAACGTGTTCTATTTCATCGACGGTAAGTGTTTGAAAGGCAACACCGCCACGCAGCATTTCGCACCTAACCAAACTTTTCAACCCACGCTGCGCGCACACAAACACACGCACAGAGAAGTACGGTAATGCGAGCCACCTGTTTGCGCTGGATCCGGTGAAGAACGTGCTGCGTCTAGCCGTCCTGCTCGACCGGGAAGAGATACCGTCCCACGAGATACGGATCGTGGCGACGAACAACGCGAACGGACCGCCGGCGGCGGTCGCCGAATCGTCCACGGCGCTGTTGGTCGTCCGGATAAAGGTGAACGACGTGAACGATAATCCGCCGGTGTTTCAGCAGCGTTTCTACGCGGCCGGCATCACCACGAACGACCGCGTCCAGAAGCCGCTGTTCCGCGTGTACGCCGAGGACCCGGACGAGGACGAAATCATCCGGTACGAGGTGGTGCGCGGGTCGGAGGAAGCGGTCGGCGACAACCTGCCCGCCGACGAGCTACCCTTCCGGCTGCATCCCGACACCGGCGAGCTGACGCTGACGCAGAAGGTGCAACCCAACCAGAACGGGTACTACCAGTTTACCATCATCGCGTTCGATCGGGACGATACGCACAACGACACGGTGCAGGCGAAGGTGTACATCGTGTCGGAATCGAACCGCGTGACGTTCGTGTTTCTGAACAGCGTGCAGGAGATTGACCAGCCGGACGTGCGGGAGTTCGTAAGTTACCGACCAGCGACCCGGCAATGTTCAGATTACGGCAGCTTACGCACACCGTCGCTGTTTGTTTTGGTTATTTCCCCCACTCCCAGCTGGCCCAGCAGCTGACCGCGTCGTACGAAATGGAGTGTAACATCGACGATATCGATCAGGCGGTAACGGAGCGGCAGGAAGGAGCCGGCAGCAGCGCCCTGACGGACGTCCGGACCCATTTCATCCAGAACAACCAGGCGGTGGAGGCCAGCCTCATCCAGCAGCGATCCTCCAACCGGACCTTCGTCACGGAGCTGAAGTCAATGCTGCGGACGCGCAACCTCTCGCTGCAGGATGTGCCTCCGAACCCGGAAGCGCTCGCCGAGGCGGACGAAACGCTGCAGATCATACTGATTGTCGTGGCGGCCGCGCTCGGCGTGCTGTGCGTCATTCTGTTCGTGGCGTTCCTCATCAAGATCCGCAGCCTGAACCGGCAGCTGAAGGCGCTGTCCGCGACGGACTTCGGTTCGATTGCGTCCGACCTGAACGGCAAACCGACGCGCAACGTCCCGACGACCAATATCTTCTCGATCGAGGGTTCCAACCCGGTGCTGAACGATAACGAGTTCGGCCGGATGGGCGGCGGTGTTTACGACGATCTAAGGTGAGCGCTAGCTAATGGCCAGATAACGGCGGAGGAAAAACTATTAACTGTGCCTCTCTTGCAAACCCCGCCAGCATTCAATCGGAAGAATCCGATTTCAACGACATGGACAAAGACATATTCTCGCCGAAGCGAAAGGTAAGCAGGCGCCAGCTGACCGCTGGCAAACGGTGCAAACTGGCCCCATTAACCCATGCCCCATCTCCGATCCGATCCAGGAGAGCCTCAACCCTGCCTTCCTGGAGCACATACGGCAGCGTTCGTTAAATCCAATGGCCAACGGCACGGACAAAACCATCGATACCGGATTAGGCACCGGCCATAAAAAGTTGGACGAAACTGACGACGAACTGTCGCATCGGTTCTGAGCATGTGTGTGTGTGTGTGTGTGTCTGGAGCAGGACCGTTTTTCATGTGCTTATTTTTAGGATGTACATACGTTTTACTGTTATTGTTTGTAATGTCATCGGGTAATTTGCCTTCTTCCTCCGGGCTTAACCCTCCTCCTTGTAGTGAGCATGTTTTTCTAATCACTGCAAAACCCAGCCACAAAATGGCTGACTCCTGTGCGGAAACATGGGCGGGAGCACCGGGGTCGAAAGTCGCCGGTAGCAACACTGGCTGGTGATGACTTTTTCTGCTGATTCCAACGAAGCACCAGTTAGTACGGGGCTGCTGGAGGGCCGCTGGTCCGGCTGTGACAGTTTTTATATAATAAAAAGGACCGTGCCACAACGTGCGGACACAACTCCTTTGCCACTTTATTGAAAGCAAGGGGGCAAAAAATCTCATCCTTTCCATTGGTAAGAGCTTTCGGTTGATGGGTTTTTTTAGTTCCTTTCCGCTTCCACACCCATACGCTTGTGAATCATCCCGGCGTTCGTGCACCGTGCGGCCACTAGTCGTAGTAGGTAGGCTGGAGCCACGATGGGAAGGATAAAATTTATGTAGATTAAAACGGATCTTTCATATGGAATAGGAGATAAAATATGGATCAATCCGGACGGCTCACTCCGTGGCCGGTGATGGTTATATGAACAGCGGCGAGTGTGATGCTAGACCTTTCCTGGGAAGGTGTTTATTTTTCTCCGAAAATACACAAAATGTACACAGTAAACATCTATTTCCTGTTCAGGACATTAAATATCCACACGCTCGGGGACGTGCTATAATGGAGTGTTGTAACATGGCAGCGTATTGCATAAATTTAATAGCCACTATCGTCTGAACATTCCTGCAGCTTGCGCTCTGGCAAATTGTGCACATCATCGCCGTTTACAACTCATTTAAATTATCTGCGATGGTTGAAGGATGTTCCTCCCGCGTTTGATAGTTCTCCTACCGTTTTAACAACCATAACTGTGTGTGAAACCGAAAATTGTTCCTACCATATGTTTCTCCACAGTAGGTTATATATTTTGTTCATATATACAGTATTTAGTGCAAACGTTGATAGAGAAAGATAAAAAGACTAAATAAAATTATGAGAAAACATGCTTGAAGTAGGTAAAAAAATAAAGCAAGAATGCCGTTTATGTAACGGTTCATTCAAATACAAACTCACACCGCATTTCCATTATTTCTCGCTAGATGGCACTTCCGTCGACAGATAAGCACTCCATTCCGAGCAAAGTGTTCGTTGGTGCGCATATTTTGATGACCAATTGTGTAGGTTTGTAGCAGTGTATACATTGTATACATTTTGTAAGCGCTGTTGTACAGCAAAATGACTATTCTACATTGCCTCGCTCAATTTATCATCCAAAATGAGATTCCAAAATGGACAGAAAGAAAAGGGCAATGAGTCAACCTGTTATGTACACGCTTTGCCCAACCGGGTAATATTTGTGTGGCTGTCATTTTTTCATTTGCTTTTCCCCTTGTTTACAAACAAACTTCAGCTTATTTTAACCGGTTCTGTTGGCACGTGCGTCTTTTTGTTTGTGATATTTAAGGTAATCAATTTAGCCTTTTCAACTCCTTCACGGAAATTTTACCACCCACCGCTAAAGTAAACAAAAAGAAGTACAGTACGCTTTGTTTCCAGTTTGGACTTGTTCGTCTTCATACGTAAACTACCCATACCGATACCGAAACGATGGAGGATGACGATGTTGCGGATTTCTTCGACTTTTCCAAACCCTTCACACGACGCGTAATTTCTAGCGGCCAATGCAACGGGCGCGTGATAACGGGTAAACTCAACGTGCTGAACGTCCCGGCACGAGACCAGCAGGGTACCGAGTATGCCGAAAAGTACAGCAAAGCTGAGGAGACCAGATTAATGGAGGTTTGTACCAGTACCCGGTAGTACACGTGGCCGGAAGCGTACAGCTGAAACCTTTACAAATATTTGTTTCGTTCGGCAGGGATGGGTAAAAGACGCGTTTAATAAGTCATCGGCGTCTTCTCGCCATGAGGACGACGATGGCCAGTCGTCGATTGCCGATGAAGACTCGGAGCATCTGCAGCGCGTGCGGGCCAAAGAGTTGATGGAGCCGTTGTTCAGCCGGTACAACTTTACCGTCAACCCGAATGGGCTGACAATTCACGCATCGAAGCAGAACATCGTGCGGGCGATCCGCGATAACCCGGTCGTAGTGCTGCAGGGTATGACGGGATGCGGCAAAACGACCCAGGTGCCCCAGTATCTGCTCGAGGATGCGTTCCACCGTAAGGAATGCTGTAACATCATTGTAACGCAACCTCGCCGAATTGCCGCAACTTCGATCGCTCGTCGCGTGGCTGAGGAACGCTCCTGTGAGCTTGGTTCGCTGGTCGGCTTCAAGGTGGGGCTGAAGGAGATGCTCAGTGACGATACGCGGCTCTTATACGTGACGACGGGTGTGCTGTTGAACATGATGATCTCCTCCAAATCGATGACCCGCTACACGCACATCATACTGGATGAGGTGCACGAGCGCGAGGTGGACATGGACTTTCTGCTTATCATCATCCGCCGTCTGCTGTCGACGACGCGCAACACCAAGATCGTACTCATGTCGGCCACCATCGAATCGTCGGAGTTCGCTCACTACTTCAAGATACCTGGCCCAAACAGTTTGCTAGCACCGCAGCTGGCCGTATCGTACCAGACGCAGCACGAGGTCGTCGTCAGCTACCTGGATGACCTGGAAAAGCTGAACGTTGACGTCAGCCTAAAGTACGAGCAGCCGGAGGTGCACGACAACATGTACCTTCTCGCTGCCAAACTGGCGGTGGTGTGTGATTGCTACTTCGAGTCCGAGGAGCGCATCACCTTCGACTACAAGCCGTCGATCATCATGTTTCTGCCCGGCATAAACGAGATCGAGCGTATGGCGGAGGTCCTGCGCACATTTCTCGATGACAAGAAGCGCAACTCGAAGCTGCATCCCAAGTTTACCATCCTGAAGCTACATTCGATGCTGCCGGCGGACGAGCAAGCGCTCGTGTTCCGCAAGCCACCACCCGACCACCGGAAGGTGATTCTATCTACGAACATTGCCGAGAGCTCTATCACGATTCCGGACGTGAAATTTGGTAAGTTTTTTTGCTGCCTTTTCTGTGTGTCTTTATAAGGAAACGATAATTGCTTCCATCAACTGTAACATTTGATAATAGTAGTACAATCGAAATTTTCCCGTATGCAGTCTCAATACTCTTACCGTAACTGGAAATAACCCTCAAGTAATTTTTCACTTTACTTACACGTTTTCAGTAATCGATTTCTGTCTGCACCGTGTGCTGGTGGCCGACACGGTGAACAACTTCACCACGCTGCGTACGCGCTGGGCATCGAAGAATAACTGCATTCAGCGGGCCGGGCGTGTCGGGCGCGTCATGAACGGGCGCGTTTACCGGCTGGTGAGCAAACACTTCTACGAAAACGGCATGACGCAGGCGGTCGAGCCGGAGATGATGCGCTGTCCACTCGGCAGCGTGGTGTTGAAAACGAAGCGCCTTAATATGGGTGCCCCGCACACGGTGCTCGCGCTTGCCCTGTCGCCCCCGAACCTGTCCGACATCAGCAACACGGTGCAGCAGCTGAAGGAGCTCGGGGCGCTGCTGCGCACGGCCAAGGGCGTGTACGACCCGCAGGACGGCGATCTGACGTACCTCGGGCAGCTGATGGGCCAGCTGCCGCTCGATCTGCACCTGGCGAAGCTGGTCGTGCTCGGCTACGTGTTTTCCGTGCTGGACGAGGCGATCATCATTGCAGCGGGCATGAACGTGAAGAACGTGTTCCGCTCGTTGCGCTCGGTCGAGGCGCTCCGCTGCAAGCGCCACTTTGCGGCCGGGTCCGGCTCGGACGGGATCGCGATACTGAACGCGTACACGTGGTGGCGCTCGGTGAAGGAGCAGGGTACGGGCGGGGACACGATCGCCTGGTGCAGGCGGTACATGCTCGACCTGAAGTCGCTCACGGAGATGGCGGAGCTGGTGCAGGAGATCACGATGCGGTTGCGGAGCGCCAACATCCGGTTCGTCAGTGCCGCCGGCTGGACCAACCGGGAAAAGACGGTCGTGCTGAAGGTGATCATGGCCGGTGCGTTCTACCCAAACTACTTCATCCCGACAACGGCGACCGAACGGGAGCTGGGCGATCGGAAGGTGTACACGGAGCTCGGCGGGCGGGATCCGTTCCGGACGGTGTACTTCACCGGGTTCGACCATTCCGCGTACATCGGTCCGCTCTACCGGGGGCAGATACGTGCGTTGCTAACCGACCGGACACCGGACCCGGAACGGCACGCCCTGATGAAGGTGGAGTTTGAGCGCAGCATGAACCGGATCTTCGTGAGCTTCGGCTACTCGCCCGACAAGCAGCGGTCGGATCAGCCTAACCAGGACGAGGAGCGCAACAACATGCCCGATCGCATCCACCCGCTCGTGTTCGAGGCGATCAAGGTGCGGCAGCTGCGCCAAAGTCAGTCGGAGCTGATGGTTATGCATCATCACGATGCAGTCCGGATCGCGACCGCTCAAAGACTCGGCGAGTGGCGCGACAACGAGTGGCATCCGCGGTGTGTGGAGATACCGAATGCGCATTTGTCCGTGGAGCCACGGATACACTGGAGCCGGCTGACGGCCACCGTGACGCACGTCCAGCATCCGAACAAGTTCTTTCTGCGTCCGCACGACGAGAACGACCACATTTTTTCCAACATCGAGCAGCAGCTGAATGGACGAACGACCGGTGGTGTCGGCGCGGTACAGTTACGCCCATTCCCCGCCGGGCACGTGTTCCAGGCGCGCGAGATCGTGGCCGCCCCGCTGCCGAACGGTGGTGGCCGGAAGATGGGCCGGGCGAAGCTGCTGAAGGCGCGCAGCATCCGGGGGCTGGAGCATTGGGTGGTGTTCTTCCTCGACCACGGCTTCACGGTGACGATGGCCGTCGGGCAGCTGCGGCAGCTGCACGGCACACCGCTGGAGATGCTGACCAAACTGCCCGATCGGGTGTTTGAGGCGGCCCTGGCGGAGGTGCAACCGTCGGCGGTCCTCTCTCCGAAAGACGTCTGGATAGAGGAAACGATCGAACACTTCCGACGAGAGGTGCTCGGCCAGCGGCTGTACGTGGAGGTGTTCTCGGTGGTGAACCGGGTGGCCATGGTGATCTTGCGCCGCGCCGAGGACGATCCGATCGAGCAGAGCGTGAACCGGGCGTTGGTTGCGTCGCACCATGCACAGCTGTCGGAGGAGTCGTACCTGTCGAAGATGGATCACGAGCAGCGACTGCGCGTGCAGCTCGACATGGCCGTGGACGAGCAGTACCGGGAGCAGATGCTGAGCGACAGCTCGGAACGGCGGCGCTACCTGGAGGTGGACGACGAGCCCGACTCGGGAGCCGATCTGAAGCTGCCGAGCGAGCTTCTGAAGGTGCGACTGTCGCTAAACGGCCCGTACAGCCCGCTGGAGGTGAGGTGCGGTGCGACCGTGTTCTCCGGCCATCGGAAGCCGGTCACGATCGAAATCGAGTCGATCAACGCGATCCTGCTCGACGCGAACCCGCAGAACGCGTACGATAAGCTGCTGGTGGCGGGATGCGTGAACGAAACGAGCTCGAACCGGCTGATCGCACGGCTCACGACCGTCATGCCCAGCATACCGGGCATACCCGCGCTGATGGCGCTCATCTTTGCGCCCACCTGTCTGCTGAAACGGGACGCGGACGGGACGCGCGTCGTGGGCCTGCTGGCGGGGCTGGGCCGGGTGCCAGAAACGGGCCAATCGATCTACCCCGAGCACGACATGTCGCTGGCAGTGGACGTCGCGCTCGACGAGGAAGACATCTCCGATGTGAGTGTTGACCGTATGTGTGTGTATCTGTTTCTTGTTGTCACGTTTCAATCGTCGCTCTTTCTCGTAGATTAACGCGCTGCGCTACACGATGGATTCGCTCCTCCACGGTGACAACAACGAACAGCAGACGCCACTCTATGGCGAGTACGGCATCGAGTCGCTAATGCGCAAAGTGAAGGACTATCTGATCAAGTAATCAATGCGTCTCGCTCCTGCCTGCCGAGTCGGCAATTCGTTAATTCTCTATTCTCACTCTCGCCGCATTCAGGATTCTTCAGCGCGATCGTGCCATTACCGAGAACCGTAGCATGCTGCACGACTTCAGCTGGGACGATGAGAGGGGAGCGATGGAGCCGGCGAGCTCGGCCAGCAAGAAGCAGCGCAAATCGGCGATCGACATCTACACCAAAGCCATTTTCCCGCTGTACGATAATCTCAACCTTCGTCCGATACCGGCCGGCCGCATCGAGTACCTAAAACAGCACTGTGCCGATCTGCATCGGCGCTGCCAATCGTAAGCCTCACACTGCGGGCGACAAGGATGTTTTTTCGTTTTGTAACTTTAGTCCTCTCTCTGTTATATTGCAGGCGCGTCTCGCTGCCGAAAGGGGGGATTACCTGCCAGCTGTGCAATGTGGAGCTGGAATCGGAGCACGCGCTGCGCCTTCACTTCTACTCTAAGCTACACCGCGATCTGGAGCAGAAGATTAACTATCAAAACTGAAGCGAGTACTATTGTTTCCTGCGTTCATCGCTTGTTAAGTATCATTTCCATACTTTTTTATATTTACTACTTTTTTTCCTTCACTTCCATTTTCAAATCTACACATTATAAACACTCGATACTCTTGATAGCTATAATGACTTAGTTGAATTGACTTTCGGTAACAAAAAAACGCATTTATTACAATTCCAAAATCGAAAAAAAACATTAAATTCGTATTATCAACACGAGGTCTTAACTCAGCGTATAAAAGGCATGATGTTGTTGTGATAGAAGAGAAGTAGTTAAAGAATTTACCCAGAGATTTATTTCCACCTCATGGTTTTACAAACGTTATACCAAACTGAGTTGTCGTTTATTGTTTCACGGATAATTGAGCGAAATACAGAACTATACAAACCAACAACTGTTAACGATGATTGATTTGGCCAGGAAAGAATTTCCTTGAACGGTGTGCGAGATTTTATGAATTCATATGGAGCTGAGTTGTTCGTTTAACCGCGAAGGAAATCTCAAACAATCTCAAATACATATTAATACCTATACCAAAAGTGTTACCAGCGTGTTAAGATTACAATTACATAATAGTCAGTATGACGAACATGTTTTTAGCTTTTATTTTACCATTAGTTTTGTTGACTCGCAATAAAAATGTACTCAATAGCAATGCATGATAGTTGTGCCAATGAAGGCGTAGAAAGAAGAGGGGTGGAGCATTTTCATCTAACAGAAAGTACAAATTTTTGTGACTTAGACTATAAATAATGGAACACTCTATTCTTGGCGTGCAGTGCACAAAACAAGAAAGTTAGTGTACATTATTTACTTATCAGGAATGAAACAGCAAGCATTGTGTGATGTTCATTGGATATGCCCGGTCTGCGAATCTATAATTTGCATCAAGTGGGAGTTGTTGGGGAAACAACAAAGTAGCCTCTGCAAAATGTCGGGCGTGTGTGAAGCGTAGTAGCCATAGAAGAAACTCAAAGTTGATAGTTATGAGATTGCGGGCATGAAATAGATTTACTGTAATTTCATGTTTTGAACTAGAAACTAGAATAACCTTTAAACACCGGAAGATCATTGAGGAACTGCTGCACTAAGATGTATAAATTGTGGTACACTTACCCTATTGAGAGTAACGTACGGCTGCCAACGGCTGAGATACCACGGGACATCTGGAAAGTGTATCCCAAACCAAGAAAGCCAATTTGTAGACGGCAAAAAAGACAGCACCCCGTATGGCAAAGAGATTACATTTTTATTACACTTTCTCGTAGTCTAAAAACGCGCGAAGCAAAAAGAGTGTGTAAGCTAGTGATAAAATATAAGCAAGCCGCTCTCGCTTAGCGGTGCGTCATCCAACGATCGCCGTGGGCGGTGGTCGTTACTAACAAAAAGCCCGCCCGTCACTCCCGTCGCCCCTTTCACGCGCAGCCTAGAACAGTCCCTCGATTTCTCCCGTCTCGGTGTTGAGGTCGATGTCGAAGATGGACGGGCGCGTCGGCAGTCCCGGCATTTTGGAGATTTCGCCGCACATCGGCACGATGAAGCCGGCCCCCGCCGACAGGCAGATGTCGTTGATGACCAGCTTGAAGTCCTTCGGGGCGCCCTTCACGCTCGGGTCTCCCGTCAGCGACATTGACGTCTTGGCCATGCAGATCGGCAGTTTCCCGAAGCCCTGCGTGGTGTGGTGAACAGACAAAACGGTGAGCGCGCTCCATCAAACACGATGCACGCAAGGCACCCCACAAACGTTCTCCACTTACCTTCTCCGTGTACAGCCGGATGGCGTCGCGGACCTTGCTGTTCAGCTCGATCGTGCCAGCACCGTACATCTCCTTCGCGATACGGATGATCTTGTCCTCGATCGAGAGGTCCAGATCGTACAGCAGCTTGAAGTCGGACGGGCGGTTGCAGGCGCCGATGACGGCCTGCGCCAGCTCGGCCGCACCATCGCCGCCCTTCGCCCAGTGGTGCGATACGATCGCGTCGAATGCACCGGCCGCCTTGGCCGCGTTGCGTACGAGCTCGTGCTCGGCGGCGGTGTCCGTGCCGTGCGCGTTGATCGCGACCACCACCGGCACACCGTACTTCAGCCCGTTCTCGATGTGCTTCAGCAGATTCGGCAGGCCCTTCTCGAGCAGGTCGAGGTTTTCGCTCATGTACTCACGGCGCAGCGGAGCCCCGGCCGTCACGATCGGACCACCGCCGTGCATTTTGAGCGCACGGACCGTCGTTACCAGGACGACCGCGTTCGGCACCTTGCCCGACGCGCGGCACTTGATGTTGAAGAACTTCTCCATCCCGATGTCCGAACCGAAGCCGGCCTCCGTCACGACGTAACCCCGCTTGCCGGCCAGCTTCATGCCGATGTCGTCCGCCACGATCGACGAGCAGCCGTGCGCGATGTTGGCGAACGGTCCGGCATGCACCAGCACCGGCGTACCCTCGAGCGTCTGCATCAGCGTCGGTTCGATCGCGTCCTTCAGCAGCACCATCATCGACCCGGTCACGCCGAGATCGTCCGCCGTGACGGGCGCACCGGTCTTGTCGAACGCCACCACCATCTTCGCCAGCCGCTGTTTCATGTCCTCCAGCCCGGTGGCCAGCGCCAGGATCGCCATGATCTCGCTCGACACCGAGATCGCGAAGCTGGTGTCGCGCGTCAGGTTCTTCTCCGTCGGCGACAACCCGATCGTGATCTTGCGCAGGTACCGATCGTTCACGTCCAGCACGCGCGTCCACACGACGTTGTGCGGATCGATGTTGAGCCGCGCGAACCGCCGGATCTCGTCCGGTGTCAGCGTGTACGGGTCCGTCTTCTCGATGCCGAGCCGCTTCAGGCGGCGCTGCTGGATCGGGGCGAACTTGCGCGAACCCTTCACGGCCGGCACCAGCCGCTCGTACAGGGCCTGGTCGGTTTGCGTTGCCTCGTGGAAGATGCGCGCGTCCAGCTGGGCCGCGAGCAGGTTGTTCGCCGCCGTGACCGCGTGGATGTCGCCCGTCAGGTGCAGGTTGAAGTCCTCCATCGGGATCACCTGCGAGTAGCCACCGCCGGCCGCACCGCCCTTGATGCCGAACGTCGGACCCTGGGACGGTTGTCGGAGGCAGGCGACCGAGTTGCAGCGCTTGTGCGCCGTCAGCGCCTGCACCAGCCCGACCAGCGTGGTGCTTTTGCCCTCTCCCAGTGGGGTCGGCGTAATGCTGAAAGACAAACGAGGGAATGATTAATCTACAATCTTAGACAAAATGCACCGCAAAGAATGGATATACAATTCTTGAAATCCAATTCGACACTGGTTGATTTTGAATTTATATAGCAATATCTTGCTCTATTAATTTACCTAAAAATAGTGCGATTCGCGATATCATCAATCTTGAGAATCGGATCTCGAATAATGTAAAAGTGAAAGTGAACACATCTTGCGAAAAAATGAAAGATGAACTTGAAAGATTTGTTACCATACCACTCGTGATACGTGTTTGTGCAGTGTTGCTACTCCAGTCATGACCGGTGTCGTTTTATTCGACAGTAATACGGCTAGCACCGATTCATTCTTCTTGTTACGTTCGTACGACGAAATAGACATGCCAATCATTATCGCTCCTGCCGTGCCACAAAAAAAACAAGTCATGAAATGTTATGACCCTTCTCCGCACCACCATTCGCTAGAGATTTGCGCAATTAAATACCATATAGGCTATTATTAGGCTGCTTCTAGTAGCAAGAGCCAAATGGCACGAATCTATTAAAAAGCCTTTATAGGTAGCTTTTTTAACAACCAAATACCTGAATGTGGAGGAGAAGCTGTCAACCTGTAGTTTTAACCAGGTTTTGTAAGACGAAATTAAGATAAGATAAATCCTGGTGATCATCTATTTGAACGTCAATACTCTTTTGAAAGAAGGTAGAGTTTCAAGTTACCGAATAACGAAGCAAGAAAATGAAGTAGAATCATTCAAACCTCTTCATGCTTTGCAGGAACAAAATAATCATTCGCTTCTATACTGATACTGTTGGTGACGGTGCATCGTGGTCTCTGATAACGAAGAACACGCACCGACGTGGCTCATTCTGCCACGAAAACACCCGAAATGCAGAAGATCGTCTTGGCTTAACACGATAACAATGCCGGATTCAAGTGGCTCTAATTAAGCAACCCTTCAACCGTCCTTCAGCGCTGCTGCGTGCGTGCGTGCATTGGTTCGTTTGAAGGTTACTTACCCGGCCACCACGACGTATTTCGCGTCGTCTTCGTACTGCAGCCGGTCCAGCACCTTCAGCGACACCTTCGCCTTCTTCGTCCCATACAGAGACACCTCCGACGGGATGAGTCCAATCTCCTGTGCCAGCACGGCCACATCCTTCGGTTCCTGGGCACGAGCGATCTCGATGTCACTGTGTGCGAGTAAAGGAACGAGTAATTAAAGGAGCACGAAAGGAAGGATGGTTCGGAAGAGAGTAAGAAAAGCACATAGACAACATCAGTCACAACTACACGCACGCACCTCGGAACCGGTTCGGTCAGCTTCAGTGGCAGCGGCTTCAGACACCAGCGGAACTCCATCTCGATCAGCCTCCGGGCAACTCTCTGGGCAGACTGAACGGTGTTCTGCATCAGCATCGCGACCGTCATCGGCCCGACACCTCCCGGGACCGGTGTTACGTGCGAGGCAACGGGCAGTGCCTCCTCGTACTTCACGTCTCCCACCAGCCGCTGGCCGCTCTTCTTCGTCGGATCTGCCGTTTTGAGCGTCGGCGTACGCGTACGCGCGAGCGGGAGAAAGAATCGAACCGACACACGTTAATAACGGTGAGAATCGCCGCCACTCGCCACTCAGGGCAAGAAGAATAGAATAGATAGACCGCGCCCGTCCGGGAAGTGAAATGCTACGAACGATCGACGATCTGCAGCATCCTCGCCGAGGATCGGGCATGACGATGTGAAAGCGTGTGTGAGTGTCGGCATCATCGGGCATTGAAACTGATAAGGTCCTAATCTGCGCACGGTGCGATAGAGTTGACGTATTTAGCCATTAGCTTAGCGTGTGTTTGTTGTTTCGACTACTCTATTGGGCCTAGTCCTAGACCTAGCCATAGACTTATTCAATCCTTATTGTTTAACAGCACGCGTACGCAGGAGTGTTCCTGCCTGTTTTACAAACTTTGATCCATGGTTTATAAGCTGCTCAACCTCTCCTTTGGAGGGCTATTCCATTCCGATTCGTTTGCATCAGTACTATATCTGTAGGAAAATCGTCGTCGGCAGGAAGGTGTTAATTAATTCCGATTCGTTTGAATGAGTAACTAAATATTCGGCAGGGTTCATATCGGAAACATCATAAGTAAGCAACGGCAAAGATTCTCGTTTGGAAGGAAAGCTTCAAATCAAGATCAAGAGGACCGTTCTTGGTCTCTTGAGTCTCAAGCATAGCTCATATAGCTCAAGCAACCGGTCTGAAACCTATAGGGGAAATTTTAAACACTCTTCGCACTGTTTCATGATAAATTCAAAATAGATACATTGATACATTGACAAGCCGTTAGAATGACACACAGGCATTTGGAAGATAGTCAAACATTTTCATGCATCAACGGTTCAGCGAGGCTACAAACCATTCCGGTTGTTATGGCAACGCTCATTCACTTTACAAACGATTACAAACGATACGACAGGAAGCCGACTCACCCGGGATAGAGTTGATGCCGCAGTCGATGACGACAGCGCCGGGCTTGATCCAGGCGCCCCGCACCATCTCCGGCCGCCCGACGGCAACCACCAGAATGTCCGCCTTCTTGATCAGCAGGTTCAGGTTCTTCGTCTTCGAGTGGGCCACGGTCACGGTGGCATCGGCCCACTTCAGCAGCTCCGACATGGGCGTACCGACAATCTTGCTGCGGCCGATCACGACCGCGTACGAGCCGGCGATCGGTGTTCCGGTGCGCCGAATCAGCTCCATGCAGCCGTTGGGCGTGCAGGGCAGGAACCCGGACATGTCGCCCGTTGCGACGCGTCCCTCATTAATGGTGTTAAGGCTACAAGCGAGAGCAGCGTCAGTAGAACCGAAGCACACGCAACAACGCCATTACGAACTCACCCATCGACGTCCTTTTCCGGGGAGACGGCATCCGTGACGAGATGTGCATCGATCGGAGTCTCCGAGTCAAGTGGCATCTGCACGATAATACCGTGAAAGCACGGATCCTCGTTGAGCCGGCGGACCTGGTGGCAAAGGAAAGCATCCATCATACGTGCATCGTTACAAGAGTTGCAAGGGATTTGCCCCGTGCCCATGACACCGATGCGATGCCAACGCTCCGGCTCGAGATAAGACACTCGCCGGGGCAATATTTACTATCGATGTTGCACTGGGACGCGGAATGCAATCCCATGCCCTGGACGGAAGACACACGACCGCCGATCGGTGGACCGACGTTTTTGGCACCATTGCGGAAAAACTGATCGCGCGCGCATGATATGTTTGGGATGGCGTTATTTTTGAATCGCGGGCGCTTAGTCGCTAACTGATGAGATACTGCTAACTGCTAGCATGAAAAATTACTAATGGTGACAGCGGTGGCGGCCACATGTCCACACATTGCACGGGGGGGCATTTCGCTTCTGGACAATTTATTGAAATATTTCACACCAACGGCATGCCGTTCGAGGTGGTTACGGTTGCAGTTTTACTCATGTGAGACGTTTTTTTTCGCTTGAGAGTAACGCTGTTAACGATCTTAACCTTGTGAGGGTGAGGATAAGTGGTAGGTAGTACTGCATGGTCAAATTATCAAATGGAATAATTTTAAAAGGATGTTTTAGATAGACTATCATCTAAGAAGCAATCTTTCACCATGTCCTGCACTTGCTCAGAATAACAAAAGTGCTTAAGAGATTAAATTTAGTTTTATATCACTTATTGGCTGTTATCAGTCATGTATTGCCTCAGTTTTCTTCTACGGTTATGTAACTTCAATAGCACATAGCTCCATTGCTTGTCATGAGAGCGGTGATGCTATTAATCTTGCTCTACGTTTAAATGAGTCTCAGTTACTTATTCCGATAGTCCTATAACAGCCTTTTTTTAAAGCTCGAACGTTATGATCATTTGATTTTATTTTAATCTTTGATCTTTGAATCTTTGAATCATTTTTTACCTGCCTTAAACTCCGTTTTTGCTAATCCCAGCTAATTTATACAGTGTAGCAGACGTTTTTCTCTCTCTCGATAGGATGGGTTTTGTGCATGTCAGAACTTGAAGTTTGAGAAAATCTCACCATAAATGTAATATTTGACCATACATTTTCTTGTGCTGCTTGTTTTATATAATTTAACATTTTAGACAAAATGTTTACCTATTATTTCTAACGCTTTATTTGATAAGTTTATGAAATTGGCTGAATTGAATGAATAATTGAGAGTGATTTCGTCAAAATGAGGTCACGGTTTTTTGGATTTCCGAGGGTCATTGAGTTACAGGACTTATGTACTGCAAATATCGGTTCTCATCTTCAACAAATACCATGTTACGCAACATGTTTATTCGGATTCTTTACTTTACTCTGGTTTAAATCCGTTTCTTCGAATCGTTCTTTCGAACACATTTGTTGCTCAGCAGAGTTATTGCTCAGACAACTAAAAGCAAATCTCCAAACGTTATCTCCGATCTCCTTGTTCTCCGATATGAGATCCATCGCTTCAAAGAACATATTTTGTATAACATGAACATCACTGTTCATATTATACTTTTACGAGAAATATTTTTATAGAACATTTGATCATTTTTCACGTACTAATGGGCAATTAGAAGATAAAGTTACGTATATCCTAACGAATATTTAAAATCGCATAATTTAGCCTTTAAAAACTCAGTATAAAATTGCTTTGGCCACCAAAGTCTTCCAGTTTCAATGCTTTCACTTTCAATTTCATACGACAGACGACCACCAGCCACCAGTGCTATGCGTTTCTTCGCGATGAGATTAGAGCGCCCAGGACGTCGGACAAATATTTACATTTATTTCCGCCATTGGAACACCCAACAAACAGCGCACATCTCGACGAAGGCTAACCGTGTGCCGATTGCAACAAACTCTAATCGACGTGTTCAGTGACGACTCGATTCGGTTAGTTGATGACGGCGAGGGGTCCACACAGCCCAGCTGTTCGCATCACTTACGTACAATGTTGTCCGCCGATCGAATCCGAAGCCGCCGCAGAAAACACACACGGACATGGACATGGACCTCGATAATGTCAGCCGTCGGGATGAACGCGCGTTTTCCGGCTTCGGAATGATCGGTCGCGATGTTGAACATTAATTTAATCGCCGTGCCAGGAACTATGGTCGGCACCAGTGGCTAGCATCCAAACGCGCTCCTGAGCATAATCTAGCGATCGGCGTGCAGAAAGCAGAAAATAGCTTCTACGTACGCGACCGGACCAGGTACCCGGCGAGGGAAGGTGTCAACAGATTTTCCCTCAAATTACTGCACGCTCTCGTTACGCGGGAAATTGGCGCATCGGGGTGTGATGGAGCCTGCTGCCCGCGGCACAAGCGCCGGCCCACCACGCCACCGCCCCATCGTCGGAAATGTGTTTTGGAAACAAGCGCCGCAAGGGCTTATCGCGCGTACCCTACGCGATCGATCTGCGCCGTACGCGATCGACTTACCGTTGCCAACAGCTCGTCCTGCGTGGTCGAGCGTGGCAGCTGCACGTGCTCCGCGTACATGCCGATCTCCTCCGCCGCCTTGATCTTCATCCGGATGTACACGTTCGAGTCCTCGCGTCCACCGACCTGCACGATCGCCAGCCCGGGCACGAGGGTCGGCACCAGGCGTCGAATTTCGGCCACATCCTTCTTCAGCCGCTCGCGTATCTCCCTGCGAAAGGCACACCGGCACACGCACCGACACAAACACACACACACACACACATTCAGTCACAGAAACAGTCCATGAAAGGGGTTCGTTGAAAAGCACAACCCGGGAAGAACTCACTTGGCCACGTCCGTGCCGGACAGGATCTTTGCACCGCTCAGCATGGTGGTTGGTCGGGTCGCGTCGTTGCCGTCGTCCTGTGCTCGTCGTACTACTAGGTCCTCCACAAACTTCCGGGCCGCTAGTGCTAGTGCTGCCGTGCCGCTGTCGACCAGGGTTCCGATCGTACTGAGCGCTGACGGGTGCGCCTGCAGCTGAAAACGGAACGCAACCCCGGCCGTGGAGCGGGTTAGTGGGGGCAGACGGAGGAGCAGAAGGGCCCGCGGGAACATCGCAATCGCGCACCAGCAACTTCGGGCACTGCTGTGCGCAACTGGACGGGCGCGGTGTGTCCGCGAGTGTCATTCGCAATCATGACGCCGCCGCTGCTTTATCGCGTCCGCCGATTCCGATCCTCCCGAAGACCGTGAACCAACTCGCGACTCTAGAAGGGCGGGGGGGGGGAGGGTTAGGAGCTAAAGCGAGAGGGCGCGATCGGTTCGGGTGGTGGTAGAGGTCCCTATCAAGCGTGACAGGGAAGGGTTGGTACAGCGGGGTATGGGTTTTCTAACGCAACACTAGTGGGTACTCGAGATTTAACCTTTTCTTGGATCATACCAAGGGATAATACTTTTTTTATACTACGATTTGTTTCTTTAAAGAAGCTTGTTGAAGATTTGGAGCGATTTGAACAATTACAGAGCTCTTATTGCTCTTATTGTTACTTTTTCGGATTCTATGGCGATTGTTCTAAGGTCATTAAGAGGGTTAGAGGAAAACACCGTATCAATATCAAATGTCAACTAATCGATTGGTTTCTGAGCATTCGTATCGGATTGCATACAAATCGATTCTCGCCTTCACTTTCTTGGTGCAACAAGCTCAAGTTGATCTAGGTCTGCCATACAAGAAAAATACAAAAAATTGAGAAACAAACGTGTCAAAAACACAAAACTTCCCATGTAAGACAGATGAGTGATATGGGAAGTTTTGTCCCACGCGGAATAAAGATATTTAAGGTGTAAAGTCAACTACTTTATCTCGTTCGCGTCTATCTCAAACAGGTCTCAAGATGTTTTTCAATTTTCAAATTTTTCTAATCTTCAAAATTGAAGACATTCGTTAATATCCTAACAACTTGAAAATTTGATATTATGAATATTCAAAACTTTCTCTCCAGCCAAAAAAGAACTTTTGTAGTTTGATTAGAGTAACTTTAGACGCTACGTTCGATATGGAGCTTCTCCAAGGGGTCTTTACTTAAAAGGATCAAGGGATAGCATTTTCACGTTCTCAGTAGTGCCTTAGTTTCCCAAACAGTAAAAAACATATTTGATAAAATAGCTCATATGCTCGCTTGCTGCCCTTCATATGCAATCGCATGGTACACCCGCGGCACAATAATGCGATGCGACAGTGGTTCGCCGTTTAAAATTAGTACCCAATCGAACGCTAATCTTAGCACCCTTTCGATCGCATCGGCGGCGGCAGGATGGAAGGGGCACGCAATTTTAGGGGATTGTAGGGTAGAATTAATCAAAGAGCCGTTGCACACTCGCCACACTGACGACATGTGACAGGCGGGGCGACGATGACGCGCGATGCATTAATCTTTGCAAGAACTGCGCTCCGTTTTGGGGCGGTAGATGCCACCCCGCGGCCCAGCACCCGTTCCAGCTTGCAGGAAACGGTTGATTACGTGACCGGGTGCCGAACGGTGCCGAAGGACGCGCGAACGCAACCCGAACGGAACTGATGGATTACCGATGATCAAACGGTGCGAATGTTCAGTTCGAGTGAGTATTGGGTGCAACAAGGTTGAATTTCGAATTCCACCGGGGAAATTAACGTCCACGGGTTATGCTTTAACATGCCGGTCCCGGAAACTATGTATCCAGTGGAACACTGGATAAGATAGTGATCCATTATAAGGATTTTGATCGACCATCATATTATTCTTGTTGGTTTATTCGTATTCTCTCGTGATAGAAGCATCCATTTTTTCGAAAAAGAGCGCTTTCTGATCTTTTTCAGTACATATTTTATGTTATTTTAAACCGAAGTAACTTTGTTGGATGGATTCTCCTGGGAAGACTATTAGCAAGAAGGTTTAAAAAATAATCAAAATAATCTACCATTGGCGCGATTAATTTCACGATCGAAATAGCAGGATTATCATCACAAAACAACAACAAACGTTGTAAAAGAAGATTATAATGCAAACGTGAAAAGGACAAAGAAAGTAAGAAGAACGATGCAATAGATCGTAGATTGTGTATCATTGCAGCTGCGCAAACATCAACAACAAATGAAGGGGTGTCAATGCATCGGACTGTAGCTCTCGAGATCTTAAGGTTAACGCAATGTATCCTTCGCTTACCTGAGCTTCACTTGCAGCCACTCAAAGTTATACTAAATATCACGTAAAACATGAAACATTTTCACTGAAACAATACAAAAATACGGCCCACTATCCGGACTCAGGCTCACCGCCGCCTGCAACTGTCAGCTGGTTTGCCGCGCTTTCTAGCAATCGCAGCTGCCGTGACTCACGTTTCCAGTGACAACTTGTCCGGAGGAGGCATCGATCAACTTCATGCACACACATGCTTGCGTGTAACGGCAGGTAAATGTAATCCCAAACCATCCCAAGTGGAACATTTGCAACAGGGGTGGATATCGAGAGGTGCACAAGGGATGGGGTGAATCGCCCCGTCCTTAAGCGGTTGCATGTGATTCGGCATACCTGTTTGGAAAGAAATCCCAACCTGCTTGCTCTTCCGCAGGGGATTTCTGGATGAAAAATCGATGCTTGACAGTTTACCGTCACCGTCTGTTTGTCGTGCTTGCCGATGCCAACCGAAATGCGGGCGCATTCGTCGGAAAACGGGTGGCAGTAAAATATATTAATCAACCCGCGCGTCGCTGGCACACGGTGATACCGGCCACGGATCAACCCTGTTCGCGGTTGAGTGATTCGATCGGCGGCCGATCGGATATCGATCTCGACGAAGACATTCGGTTAGGCAAATTTTGTCCGGCAAGCAGGCAGCGCTGCCCGCCACTTGGATGTGATGCGGAACGTTATTCGCGAAAATATCAACCGATCGCGTGTCATAACGTGGCGGCCGGTCAGGGCTCAGGTGTCGGATGTAATTTTATCGTTTAATTTTTGCCTGCAGTCCGAGCTGTTGGGGTGGGAGGTGAAAAGTATTGCGAGAGTGTATCTGTGGATGCCAAAAACATGAAATAAGGGAAAATGGGACAGCTGATATGAAAAGAAAGCAGATCGTGATGAAAACTACGGTCTATTAGTATTTAAATATAACGATCGAAACAAAAAAAACGGTTTGAAATCTGCATCGCATGTGTGCAATGTATCACATTCAGATGAACGTGCCAGAATGCTCCGAAAACGGCCAAATAAATTGCTACATGCGATCGCTATATTGAATAAATGTTCAAAGTTGCTGGCTACACGGGTCAAGAATGTATTGTATTTTTAATTGTTGAGGACAGGGTTTTCAAGGTTCCCATACAAAATGAGCTTGAACTGTTAAAGCTTCATCAGTTAAATACAAATGTGGTAGAAGAAACGAATAATATTGAAAAACAAAACGCCTATGAGAGTTTTTTTTTATTTTTCTAATTTTTTAAAATAAACAAACGAAAACGGTCATTTCGAACTTTGCAGATTAGGTACCAACCTCATTGATGTAGACAATTGACAGCTCTTTTCAAAACAAAATTCATCCGAGGGCAGGTGCACTATGGGAAAAAGAATCGAAATAGGACCAAATTTGGCCCTTCTGACCAAAACAGCGAGAAGTCGTCTTGTTTCAGTTTTCTGGGTATTTTTTGCATTTATAAAATCATGTAAGAAAATTGAAATGTTTTTTGTGATTATTTCTGCTTGAAAATAACATATAAAGCAGAATTCTGTTAAATTGTTTTAAAAAATTTGGCTAGTTTTTTGCGATGGGCCCGGTGTGCACAAGATTCTGGCTCTCCCATTCTCTTCTTGCACCCTCGCTCCCCCAAAAATGCCGACCTATCATCTCCGCCAGCGATTCCTGGAGACGTTTGTTCGCGAGTTCATTTTCTTCCATCTCCCTCTTTCCCGTCCGCTCTGGCGAACAATGGAGGCCGGGTGAGCCGTGCTACAAACTTCTCGCGTGATTTGACAGATTTGACGGCGGTTAAAAACAATAGCAAGAGCAAACAAGAATATAAACAAGAAGATGTAAACAAAACCTCCCCCCTCCCTCCCTCGCGCACCAAGAACTTTGCATCTCTGGCGTAATATCTTTTGTCGTGCTTTCTTCAAGAAAATCCCCCGTGAATGTAGAAACCTAACTAGTCCCAAATACAGGTAAGTAATATCGTACCATTTAACCACGGTTATATCAGCTAATAATCGGGCGTATCCCCTACATATCAGGAGCGAAGTATGTCCCAGCACTACAAGAAGTTTCTCAGTCTTCTGGAGCGGTGGCCTGTCGATAAAAGCAAAGTGGGCCGTGATTTGGGCCAGTATCTGCGCGACCAGCTGACGACCGTCCTTGGCTCGTCGAACATAATCGCCGTAAAGGACGACCGCCTGAACCGCCAGTTCCGGTCTCTCGAGAACATCGTGAACGACGTGAACGCACACCGCTATCCGCGCACGCTCAACTCCACCGCCACCGGCCTGTCCGGGGAGCAGTGCCGTGAGGTGTTGTCCACCGAGTTTCTGCAGATTTTGCAGAAGAAGGACTAGGGTTCGCGATGGTGTGGCACGGTTTGGCCCGGATCGGGCGGCCAACGCTAGTTAGGTTAGATAGGATGATAGGCAAATGTAACACGCGCGGCAAATCTACGGTCACCGTCTCCGCCGGCAAAGCACCACTCCACCGTGCGGTAATGGCCACGGAGACGGTGAAATTTTTCGAACCCCAACCGGACCAGCTGTTCATCGATATGACGTTCGGTGCCGGTGGCCACACACGTGCCCTGCTCGGGGCTTCTCCCGGCTCGACGGTCGTCGCACTAGATCGGGACCCGCTCGCCCACCGGTTGGCGTGCGAAATGGCCGAAGAGTTTCCCGGCCGCATCGTGCCACTGTTGGGGCGCTTTTCCGAGCTGCCAGCACTGCTGCGTACCGTCGAAGGGTTCGACCGCCAGCGGCACTTCGATGGCATCCTGTTCGATTTCGGCTGCTCCTCGATGCAGTTCGACGAAGCGTCCCGTGGATTCTCCATCTCGCACAACGGGCCGCTCGACATGCGCATGGACAAGGATCGCTGCCCGGACCAGCTGTCGGCGGCGGAGGTGCTCGCCCGCATCCAGGAGGTGGATCTCGCACGCATCCTGAAGGTGTACGGGGAGGAGAAGCAGGCGAAAAAGATCGCTCGGGCGATCGTAAACGCCCGGTTCACCGTGAAACGCATCGAAACGACGGCCGAACTGGCCGGCATCGTGGCGCACTGCCTCAGTCAGAGCGAGGGAGCGACCGAGCCGGCAGCGGCGGGGTTCGACTTCCGGCAGGACAAACTTCGCCGGCCGGCCCACGTCGCCACCAAAACGTTCCAGGCGTTGCGCATCTTCGTCAACAACGAGCTGAACGAGATCAACTACGGTATGGTGCTGGCGAAGCATCTGCTGCGGACGGGCGGCAAGCTGGTGACGATCGCGTTCCACTCGCTGGAGGACACGATCGTGAAGCGCCACCTGACGGGCCACGTGGTGGACGATGTGGCCAGCAAGGTGCCCCTGCAGTACATCAGCCACACGCTCGCCCACGAAACGGACACGATGCAGGAGATGATGAAGCCGAGCTGGAAGCAGATCAACAAGCACGTGATGGTGCCCACGGACGACGAGGTCGCGCACAACCCGAGGAGTCGCTCGGCCAAGCTACGGGCCGCCGTTCGGTTGGATTGAGTCTTGTCATTCGGTAGTTGCTTGTAGCATGCAATATGGAAAAAAAGAACTTCAAACGCCTAGCTCTTTACGTTTTGTATTATCAGTTTTGTTGTAATTTTCACATAAAATATTACATGTATTTATTTCGACTTCTAACTGCACCGCGACGCGAAAGGGAGAAACAGCAGCCATTCCATCGCCTTCGCCATTTTTGCCGGACGGGCGCCACACGTGTGCAATAATGTGCTGCTGCGGTTGGCTCCAGCTCAGGTCTTCTATCGGTTGTTTAGTTTTTTGTTTCTTCGCTTCTTCCCTTCTCTCTTATGTTGTGCTCTTTCAGGTGTATGGCGCGTACGCCACAAGCCCGTCTCTAATCTCTAGTGTGTCTAGGGGCTGATTAACTGCTTATGACTCCTTTCTATGTCGGTTTCTGTGGTTGCCATTTGCCTGCGGTACACGCAGTTCCACTTGTTCGCCCGGCCCCGGAGAAGTTTGTTCGACGTTTTCGCTTGTTCATCGGGAAGGAGCACTGTCTATCGGAATTTTCTAATTCACTCAAATCACGCTTCACCTGAACAAAAACACCGACCGGTGGTGCCTTTTCTTCCTCGGTTTCACTTTTCACCGGTCTCCGGAGAGGGAGTAGTGTTGTGTATGTGTGTGTGGATGTGTTTAATTAAATTTATTGCAAGCCTAATTTAAATTTGGTTTTGTTTTGTTTCATGTTTGTTTGTTTGTTAGTTGTAGTTTATGAGTCATTTTTGTTTTTAATTTTAACTTTCACTCCCACTTAATTTCGCTGTCCGTACGACTTTTAACAAGTTCGCTCTGTAAATTTGCCTAGATGTTTTCTTTTTTTTTTTGTCTTCTTGCAGAATGTTTCGCAATTCGTTAGCTACTATATACGCTCGAAGTTACTACTAGGGTGGTGCTGAACGAATGCGCTTTCCGTTTCCGTTCCGTACGAAGAATGTTGTTGTTGCAGCCTAATCGTTACGCTAGTTACGCTTTGTTCGATGCGGAATACTAACCGATGGCTCTGATTCCGAGATAATACTGTGCTGTGTAATTCCGTGCGCGATTTACGGCGGAATGGAGTCCTTTTGGGGGGACCGTACGGAATGCGAATGCGTTACGCTGTATCGGTTGTTGCCAAATACCGTTGGATGTTAGGTTGTGCTGGCAGGGAGGAACTATAGTTTGCTGCTGATTGGTGGTGGCTACCGCTCGGTAGACCGACCCTACTCTGACAAGGGTGGGGCGGAGGGTTTCGAGAGGAGCGTTTGTTACGAATGTTGAAAGTGTTACGCGCGTTAACTAACCGTAATGACGTTCGTCTCCCTTTCGTCAAAACTATTCTAAGCGCCCTCATGGGGACAGGAATCTATTTAGAGAGAAAAGACGAAAAACTCCGGACCGATCCGGACGTACAAAACGACACGGCGTCAGGCATTCCTTCCCGTTCTCGTTCCACACGGCCACACGGCTGGTTGTGTGCGTTCTACGAACTAATGTTTCGATCACATATTTTTCAAACCGTACACAATTCGCACGTGCTCGCTCGTCACAAAACCAAACGGGACATAATTCACGTTCCACTACAATTGGCAAGTGCTCTATTTCTTGTTATGTTAAGTGTGCATTTTTGGCACACACACACGGCACGGCACGGCTCGGTTCGCTTTGGATCTGTTTTGCCCGACAACTCGCTCAAATACTGTTTCAAATTCTCGTAGAATGATGCCTATCTCAAACTGTGAATGTGAACTCTCCATCCTGGGTCATTTATCTAGTTAGCTCTATGTGTAGTTTGTCCGTAACGATTATGTTATGTCTTCCTCTCTTGTTTCCCAAGCGCTTGCCCCGCTCGCTCTGACGCAAGAAACTTAGAAATCCAGTCTTATATATCTCGTCGTTTGCTCTGTCGTTTGCCGTCAAACGCACGGTGTTGTGCGTTGCCCTCTGCCTAAATGCGCGCGCGTCGATAGTGCGTCAAAATTCAATGGTAAACTATTTATGGCGTACGGTTGCGGGCTCAATTGTGCTCTCGGCCGTTATTGAACCGCCTGTTTTGGCTGTGCGGTGCGGTTCCTTTCTTAGCTTTTGCCTTTCATCGGGCACTACCGGATTACGTATGGGGCACACAACCAATGGGATCGTACGGTGTATGTATGAGGAGTAGAGCGGGAATAATAGCTGGGAATGGATTGCTGGTCGCTGTGAGAAGCAGCCGCTGCAGCCGTTTGCTAGTCGGTAGAACAAATTATTCGCGTTTCCGCCACATCCCGGGAGAGGGCGTTCGCATCGTTTAGCAGTAATTGCGGTACATACACATAATTATTTACATAGTAAAATTAACGTAATAGTAAACTTTGCGTAAACCTAAGCATCAAACGTGATCTGTTGAAGAGTCCGGCATTCCGCTCTTTCGGGCGGTTTCGTTCACAGATGCATCTAACCCCTCTTGTTCACCTAAATAATTTCATCAAAACGACACCCGCGAGAGCAGTGTCCTGTAGCGTTCCAAAATGAAGCAATATATATATATATATATGTATATAAAAGAATACCGGTGGAATCATAATCAATATGATTATTCTCTCTCCATAGATTGAAATTTTCCTCAACAGAAACGAAGCACGGCAGGGAGTAATATTTCCATGTCGAAAAAAAAACAGGAAATGCCTTTTTTAAAAGTAGCTCGGAGTAGAGTAGGATGGTGTTTCTTCGCATATAATGGAAAAAAAGTCAAATAATCACCTTATAAAGAATTTCCCTATCTCTCTGTGTGTTTGTGTGAGTGTTGCGAATTCCATCGGACTTTCGGCGACTAGATAATACAGTATTGTTTCGCTGGCTCGTTTATCGCGCGGTGAGGAGAGCGGATTCTTGGATCCTTTAAGGAAAAAGCAAACGCAAAACGAGTACTAAATGGTAATATCTCACAGCACGCCCAGTTCGCTGTCGTTGAAAGTCAGCAAAGCTGACGCTACGTATCGTACCCCTAAATACTGCTCCTATGTAACTTATCAATATAAATTGGTCGTATTCATAATAAACCCCGTGTAGCGACGCGTTCCCGTCATACTCGGTATGGTGTGACATGACATGACAAGAGGGCCATCCCGGTCGCACCCGGTAGTGGTCAAGTTGTAGTGGTTAGGTGGCTTTAAAGGAATGCTCTTGTCCGGTGTGCAACAAAATCACCCCACAGCGAACCAAATAAAATGAAAAAATGCTAATAAATACTCCTCTTCCACGGACGTCCAAGATCAGGCAGCGATCTAGGCCTGGTTGTGGTCCAGGTTGAGATGATGGTTGCCGGTGGCCACGACAACCGACAATTCGTCGTTGTCGTCGCCGTTCATCTTCACGATCACCGTGCCACCGTTCTGCAGGGTTTGTTGCTGCTGCGGTTGCGACTGTGGCGTTGTCCCACCCGCTCCCATCGGCGGACAACCGACGGCGTTCGGTGTACCAGCCGCTGCCGCCGCCGCATTGATAGACGTTGTCGTCGTCGTTGTCGTGGCGGTACCGTTGCCCACACCGCCGTCCGGCGATCCGCCGGTGGTGGTAAGCTGATTGTTAATGCTGCCGTTGCTGCAGATTTTACTGTACAGGTCGGGCGTGGCGGTCATCATGGCCGCGTCGTCAAACTCGGTGCGCAGCTCGGTGCATTTCAGCAGCCCGAGCTCCTTCGGCATGTACGAGAGTATCCGGTAAATCTGCCGGATGTCGTCGTACGACGTCCAGATGCCCGGCCGCTTGTTGTGGTACAGCTTGGCGTAGGTGTAGATGTTGGCCGTCTGGTCGTACTCCAGTTGCATCGCTAGGGAGCTGATGGCGCAGAACTGGCACGCCTGGAACCCACCGTATCTGCCGTGTTGAGAAGAAATGCTCGTTATTAATTCAGTTCGTGAGGATTCTACGTAAAGAACAGGGCGCCAAAAACATAGCGCACGAATGTTTCTTTGAAAAAAAAGGTACGCAGAAATAAATTTTCGAGAAAATGGAGAAATGGAGCAGATTGAGTTTGTTGTGTCAATAAAATTATGGAAAATAATTGGGACATGCATTTCCTAAAACCCATAGTAGCCACAGACAATATGTATTGCTTTCGGTAAATTACTAGTGTGTAACGCCATCTCTTAATGAGTAGCGGAACTACAAAAATATGTTTGCACGATTTACGCGCCTATCCATCGGACTTTCTCCAATCCAAAGTCTGTTGTCATAAAAATATCGTGCCTCTACCAATACAAATTCCAACATAATCACTCACCTGTCGACGACCACAATCGGTCCGTTCCGGTACTCGCTGCAGCGTTCGTGGACGCGCACGGCGAAATCGAATATCGAGCGCGTATTGTTCATGTCGGGCCAGTCCGGGTTTTCCAGCATCTTCACGCTCAGCTCGTAATCGTCCTGTATCGACTGGATGACAAAGTTCCGCACGATATAGTTATCCTCGGACGTTTCCGACACCATCCGGATGCGATAGTAGTCGCTCTCGATCGGCTCCGATTCGTTAGGCCAAAATTGTAGAAAAGACTACGGGAGAGCGAACAACAAAGTAGGCCACGATTAGGATACTTGTTCTGACGCCAGCTACCCCTTCAACTCACCATATTATCCACCGACGACAGTAGCACCACCGTTTGCGCGTTGTGATCCCACACCATCTGCCAGAAGTCTTTGAACGTTTCGATCAGCGGATGCTGGGTGACGATGAAATCACGCAGCCGTCGGAATCCGTGCAGCCAGGTCGCGTTAATGTAGTCGCTTCCCTCGACTCCCGGCTTCGGTGTTAGGTGCACCCGGCTGCCTTCGAGTGGGACGAGCGAGCTGCGATTTTTAATCGCATTTACCGCTTTCAGCGACGACGTCAGGTTGATTTCCTTCGGCTGATAACTCACGATAAGCTGTGGAAAACGAAATGGAGATAGAAAAGTTGTTGCCGTGACTGTGTGCTGCACACAGGAACAACCTGCGATCTTACCTTATACTGTGCGTCGATGTAGTCGAGATGATTCACTAACCCACCGATCGCGTCCATCTTGATGTTCGTCTCACCGCTGGCGATCGCCTCGACCAGTGCGTCGTGTATGAAGATGTACTGCTCCTCCGTCTGCACCAGATAGTTGCGCTGGGCGCGGATGTAACGCAAAAAGCCGAACACGTTCAGCGAGGCCTTCGTCTCAATCTGCTTCAGCATTGCATCCAGCACGATAAACGTCCCGGTACGTCCGACGCCCGCCGAACAGTGCACCACGATTGGGCCAGCGTCCGCCGGATTGGCGGTGGTGGATTTTTTCACGAAATTTATCACCGGCAGTGGGTGGTCGGGTGTGCCGTGGTCGGGCCAGTTCGTGTAGTGGTACTGGTATACTGTTTTCTCCATCTGCGACTGCTTTTTCTTCTTCATCTTCAGGTGCTTGATGTGGAGCGTACGGACGGTGTACGTGGCCATCACGTCCTCCTTCACCAGGCGCACCTGCACGATACCGTACGTCTCGGTACCATCCTTCGGCCAGTACATGTCGCACTTTCGGCGGCCCCGCTCGACCAGGTTCGTTATCATCACGATCACCGCGACCCGCTGCTCCCAGATCATACGCCAGAAGCAATCGAACGTCCCCGGCAGCGGACCCTGCGTTCCGATGAAGGCGCGCGGCTTCTGATAGCCGTCGATGAAGTTGGCGTTGATGTAGTCGAGATGCTTCTTCTGCCCCGGCACCTGCCGGAGATGCACTCGGCTGTGGTCATCTGGAAGAAATTGAAACTCAATTGTTGTACATTTCTTGGAACTACGTTCCGTTTGCGTCTACTACTCACATGCGATCACGTTGAGGTACCGATTCTTGCCCTTGTTCTCCGGATGCTGCGAGTTCTCCGACGGGTACTCGTCGTTCAGCGCCTCGCCCTGGATCGCCTCGTACTCCTTGCTGAAGCCGATGTCACCGTCAGCGTGCAGTTGCGCGACATGCTTGGCAAAATCGGCCACCGAAACCGGACAGCGCACTTCGCCACCGACCTCACTCGGTCCCTCCCAATCGATTAGACCCGCCTGCGCACCCTGGCAGGGCTGCGGGTCGTCCAGGTAGTAGTACGCGGCGTGGAAACACTTCCTGCAAGAACGCAACAAAGCGGAAATTAGAAATATACAACAAAAATGTGTCAATGCTAACATGATGAAGTGCCGCCATCTTTTGACGGGTGGCATAAGTAACATATGCTTCAGTCTGCTTCAAGAGGACTTTATTGACATTTTTATAGTAAAGTAGTGAAACGACCCTTCCTAGCGTTCACAAGCAATATATTCTTCTCTTTTTTCTGTCTCTCTCCCTACGGCCAGATTTTGACCAACCGACAACAGAACACTGTCCCCCGCCCGATGTGATCTCATCACTGGACCTGTAGAAATGGTCTGATAAGAACGCACCGATCGTTGTCGCGATATCATCATAAAAGAGCACCCGTGTCTCCACGGTGCCACAGAGCAAACCACGGAACGATAAATACCGTGCCCTAGGGTCTAACAACAGTGCCCGCCCGCACCAAACGCTCCCTCGAAGGCCCAGGAGGGTCATAAATCAAGCCGTCAAACGCAAACACGACGCTGTGGTTGGTGGTTGGTCGCACCGCTGATGTCGCGTTGTTGACATGATCTTGAGTGTGCGTTTGTAACCGGGAACCGCTCCTTCCCATACGTCGGCGGACGACGATTCGCGCGGACCGTGTAATTGTTTAACGCTAATTTTGCTTTCGGCACAAGCGAGATAAGGTTATATAATCACATTAGTACCCGTGATTCACGCTGGCCACCCCTTCTCTGAGCTAATGGTGGTTGCGGTTACACCCGCTAGGTAATTTAAATGATTGACGTGACCGGAAAGCGATCAGACATGTGTTTGAGCAAACGGTTGCGCGCCAAATCAATAAATGCATCCCTCCCCTTGTCGTCAACCGCAGCTGTGATCAATTGTCCTGTTGTCGGACACGGGGGGCTGTTGATTCTAGTGTAAAGAAAACACCTTTAAGCTGATGCACCTTTCCTCACGTAGCCACTTTGGTTGAATCATTATAACGATCATTTTAGTAGAATGTTAATCGCTCAACACGGGAAACCCGCTTACCTCATCCATCCACACCACGCAGGCATTCTGGGTTTGAACAAATGGTTCGTTAAATGGTCACCTAAACTCACAGCAAACGTAAGACGAAAGACGAATACCGGACTGACTGATGACTAATAACAAGCAGCACATGAACACTCTCCACCTTAAATGTTCCCACCAGATACGTTTAATTCACCCATTTTACAAGTTCACAACACTTCACAATCGTGCCGTTTGAAATTAAATCACATGTATAAACGCCGTATCGACTGGTACGCGTTTAGCGACTGCAAGCTCCAGCGGAAAACATTCAAACCGTTCCGCTCAAGGTTCTCCGGAGATCGTCCTTGTCGCTACTGACCGACGATGGTGACGATGTTGACGGTGTGCCGTTCAGCGCCGTGATGCTTAGAAGTCATTCGAGATCGACCGGTTTGACTAGCGGTGCTGGGTGATGTGCGTGTGGAGCGCAACAAAACAAAAACTACACAGCCCCTTCTGTGTGCTCGCGACACGGTCGTCTTCTGCGTCGAGAGAGCGATGTGGAATCGCGATACGTGTTGCGGGAGAGTGTTGTGCTGCTGTGTGTTCTGCTTATCTTTCTCACGACGACACTACGAGATGGAACCGCATGAAACGTTTTTGTGCTTCTCTCTGCTAGTGGGGGTTGTAGTTTTATCGGTCAACAACGTTTAAACGATACGTTACAACGTTAAACGATATAATTGGCGAGCGAGATTCAAACGGGAAAACAACACATTCACTATGAAGTACATTGATTGAGTTACAAAGATTATTCTTCTTCGTCGTTGGCACACACGACCTTTGAAGATGCCTGCCATTTCTGGGTTAACCAACATAAATATCTTAAGTGAAACAGTTCAAATTTAATACCGATCACGTCGTGCGATTGATGCATTGATGAAAAATTGAGAAGTAGTTAGTTATGAATCATTCGCACGTCGATCTTTGATACCTCTCAAACGGGATTATTGTGTATGTATTAAACTGCAGTATTTACAACACAGAAGAATGACGTCAGAGTACTACGGCGTCCTACTTATTCTAAAAAAAAAATAATTTCCATGCTCCGGACAGCTAATACCTAAGCTACTTTTAGGACCAGCATATTCGAAAATACCTCAACATATTGAGCCAGTGGCAGAGCAATTTAAAAGATAGACTCGTATGATACATTAGGAAAGCAAGTTCATATGAATGTGACTGTTAAACAGTTCCAATTGTTTTCAAGGTAGATATTCTGAGGATCCCTCGGCGTTCATTACGTTTCATATTATGTAATTGATATGTAGACTATAATTGTCGGATTGTTGAGTACGAATGTACGTGATGAATGAATTAAAGAAACATTACAGATTAAAATACAGCATAAGTATTTGCTCTCCTACTCAATAGCTACTAACTATTGCTCTCCGGTAACAAATCCAACAGGATTGAAAGAATTAAGATGAAATAAACTTACTTGGTAACTAACCAAACACAAACAACACGCAAACACACACTCTTCGTCACATAACGAAATTAGGGACCTCAGACAAGAAGAGAGTTACCGAACCAAAATGTGTGTTTGCTCAACATTTGAGCATGATTTTCCAATTGTTCAATAAGGCACTCAAGTTATTGTAAGCAATAAAGGACTAAATAAATGGGATGGTGGAATGGTTAAAAATTACAATGATTAACTTAAGGAAAAGTGTTTTAAGCCATATGCTTTATCATCCAATTAACCCTTACGGTCGTATGGATCGAATGCACTCAATGTGCTAATTTGCCATCAATTTGCACCTAGTAGCTTATTTTTTGTCGTTTGTTGATTGATTGAGACGAAATTGTCACCTAACTAGTAATTGTGCGCTAACTAGTCTAGTTTTATAATCCGTTAAGTTTGTAACCCAACCTATTCCCGTTTCCTCCTACGGCCCCTGATTTTTTTTACCAAAATCATCCATCATTATTGATGAAAGATAAGTTGCCCATAAAGTTATTTAGACGTTTCATGTCACACTCATGGGTGGATCAATTTGTCGCTAATCAAACGTATCGCAATAGGCGTTGGGTTGGTATGATTGAAAAGATTGCAATTACACACGCATAGCTGGTAATGACAGTCAACCGTACGCATTTCGTTTATTTCGCCAGCGCAGTTGTGACACTAGCTGCAGTGATTGCAAAGTGTATCAAAGTGCCGAAGTGCAGTGACAAATTTAGCACCAAAACGCTCACTTTTCAAATAAAAGCATGTTGAGTGATAAGTGTCGGCTCCCGTGGCAACCGCGGCATACTTGTTTGCCACAATTGTCACGCAAACGAAACACACACTCGAAATGGTTTCATTTATTCCCTTTCTTTTTGTTGTTTACCCCCAAACAGCAACACGCGCCCGATTCGCTTGTTATCTAGGGTGTGCATGCACACAAAACGTTAGATAATGTCCCCAGCAGTGGGGGCATGCGATATATGCTGTGGCTATGTTTTCAGAAAAAAAGAGAAAAAGCATCACTTACTTCCAGAGTATGAGCGCCAGCACAATGAGCAGCAGCACGGAGAAGCTGAACACGATGCCGGCCAGCACGGCCAGATTGTAGTCGTCGTACGCCTGCCGCTGGGACTTGAGCGGCGCTTTCTCGCAGTTCGGCTGCAGTGAGATCTGTGCGAAAAGAACCGGGAAATGCATGTTCAGTCGGGCGTCGGGAATCGCCCAGAAAGCGACGCGCACTTATCCCACTTACCTTCCGCGGCTCCGATGTCGTTCCGAGAATGATTTGTTTGGGATTTATGACGCTTTTGGAGGCGGCTCGAACCTTCACCTCGTACACCGCGTTGCTCGTGAGGTTTGGAATGATAAGCTGGAAGGAGGAGAATACGAAGAACGTCAAAGCGCCAATCCCATTTCGCAACCCGCAGCCCCGGCAACGTACCGAAGTTTCCATGATGGAGGCGTTCACGGTGATGCGAATTTCGAGAAACTCGTGATACGCAATGTTTCGGTAGCTGATAATGTACACGTCGAGCGTGTTGTAGTACATCTGCGGTATGCGCCAGCCGTAGTACAGGGCGTTGTGCGAGTGGCACGTCAGGTTGACCACTTTCGGGGCGCTCGGACCACTCACATCGGTACGCTGCGTCACTTCCGACGGTTTGCCGTCGTGTTTCTTCGTAAACGCCGTCACCAGGATCCGGTACTCGGTGAAGGGTTCTGGGTGGTAAACCGGAACGTTAGCTTCTCCACGAGGGAACGACGTTGGGAATGGGGTAACTTACTTAAATTCGATAGTGTGTAGTGGTAGACGGAGTTTTGCATCTCGTTCAGCTTCAGTATCGGCATGTGCAGGTCGGTTTGGTTCTGGTGGATGTAGTACACCCGGTAGCCGTGGATGGCCCCGTTCGCTTTCTCCGGTTCGCGCCAGGTCAGCTTGATGGTCGTGGAAGTCACCTCCAACACCGTCAGGTTCTGCGGTGGGCTCGGTTCTGCGGCAGGAGAGCAAATCAGATCGGAAAGTATTAGAACGGTCAGTCAGGCACGAAAGCAATCGAACGTATTGTATATGAAAAAAATGCCCAAACGAGCGGCAGCCCTTTACCGATATCATCGTCTGCCGAAAAGGTGGGATCGTGCGTGGAAGTGTGCGGTTCGTCGTTACTGGCGGCCAGCTCGATAGGAACGACACGAACCAGCGCCGGCGTGGAGGAAGACTTCAGCGGAAGCACCCGTGGTTCCTCGAAATCCTGCTCCGATCCATCAAACTCATCACCGCCGGCATCGTATGGCAGCAGAACGGACGTTATGGGTTCGTTTTCAAGCCCACCCAGCGGCACGGTGCTTTCGAGCGCTTCCGTGGGTAACGGTGTCGTCGGTGTCACTGCCAGGGGCAAATCGTTCGAGCGTGTCGGAACTGCCGCGTCCGTGGGAAGTGCCCGCACCGTACTACTAGCAAACCCGACGGCCACCATCACCAGCAACGCGAGCAGCGAAACCGTGGGCATGTTGTGGCTGAAACTGGTGATGCCTTTCATTCGGTGAAAACTTTCTCAACACACCCCCGAATTTCCACACCAGCAGGGGAAAAAACTACCCCTTCCGCGCAGGGCAAGCGCCGTGGAGGATGTGGGTGTGGGCACCGCGTGCAGCGAAACCGATTTTCACACTTTTTGGCCTTATTTGCACACCGAAGCACCGCCAAAGCACCCTTCAACACGGACCAGGGATATTCGCGTTGCCAATTTTCTTCCCTACCAAGTGCCGTGTGCGTGCGTGTGTGTATGTGCGTGTGCGTACGTTTTTTTTCGTTCCTTTGTTCTACACCCAGCAAACTGGCGCTGGTTCCAGGGCGGAAACGCACGGACACTGGAATCTGGCAGTGGACACTATTCTCGACTTTCGACTCATTCTACACCCGGTGGTGAGGGAAGAAAATAAAACGCGGGGCCAATCTCCAATCGCTTCTCGATACACCACTCCCTCCCGGTCCAGCCAGCAGCCAGCCAACCAGCGCAGGCAGCAATCAGTTTAGCGCGGTGGTCACAGAAAAAAGTCAATTGCAGGGGAAAGGTCAGTTAGGGGGCCACCAATTCTCGGCGACCGCTTCGTTCACGGTCTCAATTGCTATCAATTGCGGTGCTCCGGTGTATTTTTTCACTGTCCGCCACCCGCCTTCGCCGCCAACAATTTGCTCGCGCACACAAACGCAAACTCTCCAGCAGCAGCTACCACACACAGACGCGTCCAGCTTTTTCACTTTTCTCGTCCGTCTCGGGAAAGGCGGGAGGGTTCGGAGCCGAGGGTCCTTTCGTCCCGATGACCCAGGAGCCGGAAAAGTGTTTCCTCGCGGTATTTTTCAGTGAAAAACGCGATTTTTTTAACGAACACTCCGGCAGCACAGCAGCGTGGCCTGCCCCCTTTCTTTTTTGTTTTTTACTGAAGAAAGAAGAAGAACGACAAAAACAGCAACAAACAACAGAACGCAAATGTCACAACTGTCAAGCGGGCTTTACACGTCTTTATAACGACCTGAGAACCAGATGGGACAGCTGTCAAAGACTAGTTGGAACAATACAACAGGTGGATTATATATACAGTGGACGCAAAATATAATCTGTACTTACAAAAGGCGATAATATTTCCTCCATCAAATGCTTGTTGCTTGATGATCATGCATATGTGTTTGTGCTCATAACGCAGACAAAAATACCCGTAGACGTCAAACTTTGTTTTCAAGATGGCAACCAAGACAGACCTATGGCTTTCTCTACATCACCTTGTGTTTTTAAATCTCCAAATGACAATTCATTTGACAGCTGTTCTTGTTGTTGTTCTTCGCAGCCGTCAAATGTGTCAAATCATGCGAGCAGTTTCGAGCTCGGTCAGCCGGCCTCCACTGCGCCCAGGTGGGTGAACGCGAGAGCGACCAAAGAGCGAGCGAGCGAACGCGAAAGAGCGAGATGAAAGAAAATGAATTTTTTAACAAACGTTCACGCTCTTCGCTGGCGGTATTTTTGGATTATAGCATAGTCAAGTTTTTAGTCATTGTACTGTTATGTAAATTTCCCGAAAACGTGAAAGTTGGTTCATTTTTCAGAGCTTAAAAAAAATAACTCGATTTTTTTTGTGCAATGAGCTCTCGTGTAATTTAGATTCACTTCCTGAATTCGTGTAATTTAGAGAACTTCCTGAAATCTTACTGTTGAATTTAAATTTAGAGGGTTTTAGCCATACACCACCATCCGTCCAAGAGACTGAGACTACTAGTCCGTATTATGCCAAGAATGGATTACGGAACATACTCTGCACAAGGAGGATGTGCCACCTCTCCTCTCCTTATCTGCTTATTGTTCAAATTCTATGTAATTCAAATTGTAATTATAATAAATTATTGTGTATGCAACGGACGGACGGAAAAAGAACAAATTTTGATCAATCTGAAATCAATGTTGTATGTAATTTAATGCGTAAATTATAGCGGTAAAATATTTCAAACTACTCTCAAACTTAAAAGCAATGCAAGAAAGCAAGAAATGTAGAAAATAAAAAATTCAAAACTTCCAGAAGATGAGAAAAACGTATGCAATCCACATGACAAACTACCAAAGATACGCCAAAAGTATGCAAACCGCGTAAACTTGACGAAAGCCGTTTGAATCCAATTTGAACCGGTTTTTATTGCAGCTTGACGAAACCGAAAGCCCTCTGGTGGTGGGAATTGGATGCGCGGACTGCAATTCTAATGGTCGCATAGTAGCCGAGAGCTGCAACAGGGCAAAAGCTGCTAGTTTTTATTTCACTTTTTTTAGGGCACGAACAGAAATAGGATCAGACTATCATCTGCTTAGTTCTGGAACATAACAAGCACAGAAATCGACCATCATTAACGAAGGAGGGCTCACTTGGGAGCTCCATTGGATACACCACCAACCTAAAAATAAAGTACCAACGCAATCAAACGCGTATAAAAAGATCGTAATAATTAAACAGGAGTTTGTGGTGAAAGCGACCGACGGTCCGAATGGCCCATTCGATCGAGATGTGCAAATTCGATAATTTTCCGTGCATAATTGAATGCCCCCAATTTTTCTGCCGTCACCAAGAACGAACAAGCGAGCGGGGCACTGCGCCAGAACTTGGGCGAGAAGGACGAGAAAGCATTGAACGGGTAGGCAATCAAACTTCGTAATAAAAAAAAAATTCTCACCTAGCAAAACCCACCGCACAAACAAAAAAAAAACCGGCGAGTTTGGCGAAAAGTTCCAATGCCTCCTTTTTCGCCACCGCTCCGTTTTCTGAAGATGATGGCCCTCGGGGTTTCTTTCGCGGGCGTTCTCGTTCGTTCGTCGCACCACGCTGTCACCGACTGATCTGAGCCTCGAAAGAACCCTAACGTGCTAGAGCATGACTGTATGTGTGTGTGTGTGCATTCAAGGATACTTTTCACACCACTGCACCAGTTCCAATGAACCAGCTCGCGTAATCCTATTAGGCGGCGGCGAATCACGATGCGTCCTTGCTACCGTTTCCTTGGGCTATTGGATGCGCGGAAGTGAAATGTGATCCCATTCGGAGGAATTTCAATACCGAAAAGTAGTCCAATGCCTTCGGTTTGTGGCATACTTCCTAAAGCCCGGATTTCCGATCACTTACGGACGGCTGCCGACGTCACCGTGAGGCGAGCCGAAGTGAGCGAAAGGATTGAATGGGGGAGCAAAAAACAACCTCACCAAACTATTCCCACCTGATCCCTGTCGCTTTAATTAGACAAATCAATCCGCACACGACGTAAAGCCGTTCTCGAAAGCGGCAGTAGTCTCCGAGAAAATCCGATTCCTACCCTCGCAAAAAAGCGAGGCCAAACGGCAATGCCCGACCTGGGCGGTGGAAAAAAAACGCAAAATGTGTAAATTAATTTCCTCAGTGCTCTTCGAACGGCACGACGCCCAACGAACGGCCCGGCATCGGTCGTACCGCCTTCTGGAGCCCGGCACCTGATCGGATTGGGCATTGCAAAATAATATAAAAGGACATCCACCGGCGCAACTGGGAGACGGTGCTCCCGAGAACGGGAGAACGCACGGGACCATGAAATCGGTAACGCAAAACCAGCCAGCCGGCCGGGCTGCGCTGGGCGAGAAGAGAAAGGAAGTCACGGTTTAGCCCGGCGGAAGGAAGATACAAACCCCGAGCCCACGCGCGCGAGCCTTTCAACCGGCCAGCCGTGCAAAGATGGAGACGTCGCAATCATAGCGCCGGAATGGAAAACAAAGCTCATTATATGGATGTCATTTTTTCTGCACTTCAGCCCCCACTTCTCGGCTCACTTGAGCGAAGGCGAGTGACACACACACACACACGGACGGACGGACGGACGGATGGCGGGGGCGAACTATATCAAGGACGGAACCGGTGCACCGGTTGTTGAGCGTTGGAGAGTTGGAACTGGAGCGTCGAGTCGTTCTTAATCTACGGTCGGGGTTTCATCTCGCATGGAGTGTTCTGTGAGTCTGTGTGCCCGTGTGTCCGTGTGTGTGTAGGCTGCACCTTGAAGCTATGCAGGGTCGTCTCCCAACAGGCAGCATCCGACTACGTGCGACTGGAACGACGGCGACGACCACTTCACGAACTGTGGGTTTGTTTCTCTCTCTCTTCCATTTCTTGTGTGGCTCCTTCCCATCCCAGCTCTTGGCATCGCACCAGAGTTTAGTGATTCCATTGGGAGATGTACTTTGCTAATGATGAACCATTTATTCGTCTCCGAGTCCGCGCAAAACTTGACTCCCCCCCCCCCGTCCGCTGGGTTTGCTTGGAGTGACGGGAAGAACAAAAAAACTAGCACGAGACAGTGTGTGGATGCTCTTTGTCTTCACCGCCCGACATATGCACGGCGACAACGCCTGCCAACGCGCCTGACAGCGCTGGGCCACAACTTCCAGCGCCCATCCTCCGAAGACAAAGCGATGGGAAGTCCGCCGCAATTGGCGCGGCAGCACTGCAAAACTGTTACACACGCGGGATTAACGGTGCCTGCGTGGAGGGGGACGATGCGCCGCTGGCTTTCAAGTTTTTCAAGCCGTTGACATCATTTCACGCCGATTTGACGCGCCGTGCCGTGTCTGCACGGTCGTAGTACGCCTTGGGTTGCCCATAGCAACAGCCGTGTCGTGCATCCGTTCTTTATTCCTCGCGGGCGTGCACACACACACACACACACTCTCTCACGTCACCTCGAGCGAATGTAACAGCAGGCCATGGAGAAGGGATATTTCTGTCCCAATGCTCCGTGATGATGATTATGTTATGTAGTGCGCGCACACAAACACACAGGACGGTACAGAACAGAGTACAGCCGGGGCAGCAGCCGGACAGAAATTGCATAACAACTAGGCGTCCGAGCAGCGGCCCGAGTGCGCTGTTTTCGTCCGTTTCGTTAGATGATATCGTTAGTTCCGGGGTGAGAAAACGCGGTGTCGCATCATCGGCCGGGAACAGTTCTCCTCCATCGGGACACTGTTTTCCCTGCGCTTTCCCATTTGCATACGAAGCACGGCTCTCGGATAGGCACGGGGGATGAACATTAAAAGCATAATCCCGATAGCCGGCGTCCGCCCGGGTGGCCAATCGAGAAGGTGACTTTTTTCGCGCTTCCCACCGAATCAAACACCGCCCCGGTAAAGCAAACCGTTTTTGACACGTCGGGTCAGCTTTATCTCGTCTCGTCCGCGCTCGCGCGGAATCTTCGGTCGGCCTTTTTCAAACGTGAACGTGGCCCCAGCCCCCAGGGCTTGATGCGTTTACAGGATGCAGCACGGCGAACCTTTTTTTTTTTCGCGCGAGGATCTCGTTATTGTGGGCGAGTTTCAGGATCGCTGCAATATCATAAAATTGTAAATTCCATGTCGTGGAAAATTGCGCCGGGAGAACCAAAAAAAAAAACAACTGCGCTGTGCGTCCTGGAAAAGGTGTTTTCCGTGTGCCGTAGCTGGGATGTCTCTATTTCCAATTGACACTTTTCCGGGGACTAGTGCTCGTGCGTACGATGCACGATGGGGAAAACGGCGGTCAAATGTCTGTAATTTTTATGAGTGTTTTTTTGTTTCGCCCAAAAGCTTTCCGGATAAGAAACACTAAAGCTTTGCAGCCGATTTGAGATATAGATTCACTTGGTTAGTATACTCGTGCTTTAGACACAAAAAAATAGCTGTATATTATGTATATTTTATTCAAAGTATAGCCCATCACACTAAAAAATACTATTTTTCAATCCATTTTTGACTCCTTTAACCCGAAATGAAGCGTATTTCAGTCAAAGTGTTCTCCAACGGTAGAATTCGACCACCCAATATTATACTAATAGTTTTTGCCCCTGCAGGAAGCATGTGCCGATCGGTGTTGTGATTAAAACTTCAGCGACACGTGCCTAATCTTATATTATGGCTGTTTTTTTCCAGCACCTGGACATTGTTTGATTAGGTGATTGGTCGATACAATCGTCCATGGATCGTTAGACCACTCGGGTGATGGGATAGGGTCGTACCCAGAGTTTGGTCGTAGCTACGTGAAAATCAGCATTTTTGAACCAGTGAACCAAATTCGCCACGTTGGTTGTTCAACACATTCTGGCTCAAAAGTTCATTTGTCGTCTTGAAGTGCTGAAACAGTACTTCAGGAAAACAAAGTATTTTTTTATCAACAAATTTGCTATAAAATCACATAAGCCTGGTTCAAGGAGAGCCTTGCTGAGGCCTGTTCGTGTTCGAAATATATTTGTCCCCGCAGTCGTTTGTGAAACGCATGCATATTATTTGGAAGAATTTCAGTAGCTTTCAGTAGGCTGCGAGCGCGAAAATAGAAGAAAAAATAATTTTTTTATTTGAAAATTCTTATATTCTGATACTTATTGAACAATCAGTGCCACTCTGTCAATTTGCAATAAAAAAAAAAAAACATTAGAAAATGATCGCCTTCAACAACTGTCTGTTGGGTAAAATTGGAAATTTTATCGATAAATGTCGTACGATCGTCTTTTGTCCGACGGTTCCCCATTGTGTGTCGACAGCTTGTCCAGCTCGATTCCGGGCATGTAAAAGTACGTAAAATTGAGAGGGGAGTGGGGGGAGGGGGAGTTTTTTGTGTAGGTCTTCGGTTTCACTATCCACCCCCCCCCTCCCGCCACTTCCTGAACAGCCAGCGATCGAATTCGAATTCCAACGTGTCGATATCGCGAAATCGTTCGAGTACCGTTCGCCAGACAAGCGGATTCCGAAACGCGGATTGGTGGCGTGGGAGGGACGCACCGGAAATTCGTAACGATGCATCCATTTATTTCTATTACTCTGCAAAAGTAGGACGTGCTGTAAACAACAAAACAACAACAACCAACACCTGCAAAAAAAAAAGAGCCGCTTTGTTCTTTAGCGCTCCACTCATATATCGATACTTCGTACGGCATTCCAGCTTCGAGGTGTGAAATTAAAAACAAAAACAAAAAAGACGCGACCAAATCCCGGTGTCACACGATTTCCGCCAAACCGGCGCTTGTTAGCCGGGATCGGATGGGACGGAAAGGATTTTTGCAACGGACCAGGCCACCGAATTGGGCCACACGGAACACGGTGGGATAGTTTTATTTTTAGTTTTTCCACACAAACCCCAAACCGCTCGCTCCGGTACCGGGTGGCGGGCGAATATTATTCATTTTCACCGAGGAACCGAGGACCGTGCGGGGCAGCCGTTTCGCCAATGGGGCTCCATATTTCGAAGTTTTTACTGCGTGGCTCCATGGCTCGCACCATCGCGCGCGCTCTAAGTGAAGAGCCACGGGACACGGGACTGTGGAGTGTGGAATCGTTTTTTTTTTCTAACAAAAATGCTTTCGTTGGGCTTAGTGAATGGAGCGAATGAAACATCTTGCCGTACAGTTTACCCCGTGGGGCCGTAGTTAATCCGTGGGAATTAATCTGTGGCCATCGTCACACGGCAGCAATGTGGTTGTGTGCTGGATAGTCAACTCGCAACAAGGGCAATAAATGTGACAATAATTCTTGTTTATCTTTTCGCCAACGTCAACACCGGTTGGGAGATTGAAGTTTAGTGGCTATGAGGGCATTATTTCGTATGTTTTATTCGACGCATGTCTATAGATATCATTACTGCAATTTGAGCCGCAAAGTTCATATTTTGTTGCACTATATTTACACTAGGAAGAATGCTCTTGTTAGGCATATGCTTTTGATGCAATGCTTGGCTATGTTTGCACAGCAAATATGTTCATAATATTACGAAACAGCAGCTCGTAAATATCAAAATAAAACATAATAATAGCAAGCTCTCTTATTTGTACTAACACTTGCATTGAGATATTTGATAGATTTGTTTAAAGTTGGCAGGTCACACGGCAGAACCGGTTCCAAAATTCCAGCTGGGAACGTTCTTTACTAGCACGAGAACTGACTCTCCTGCCTTTCCTGACTTAGTAGATGACTTGTTTATCAAAGAAACCAAAGGAGAGAAGCAAAAGCGAAGGATGAAATCACCAATTTCCGAGTAGGTTTGTTGTACGAAGCTTTTTTTTTGGTTATTATATTCCGGATGACTTCCGAGAAGCTGCTCCTATTACATTGAAAAGCTTGCTGGATCATTTCAAACGAATCTTGATATCCAACATATTCAGAAAGATATAAGTAAGTTTTTTATCGTCCAACTCCTTTCAATCATGTCCCTTCATAGTAAAGTAAACTATGAACTCTGAGTCAAAAGCACAACTAGAAGAAAAACACAAGATAAACCAAATGGAAATGGAAGAAAATCGCCAGACGTTTAGTGTTAGTTCTAATTAATAACTCAACTCTCATTACTCTCAACAGGGCTATATCAAAGGGAATACCTAAAAAGCACATATAAAGTGAAGTAATCATATTTCAAACATACCTAGAAAATAACTAGTTCAGTACTACCGCATAGTTAATAATATTTTAAACGTCACTAGGCTGCTCTCGTCCGCACGGACCTTAAGCCGGGTTCGGATGCCAGCCAAAAAAGCCAGCCCCCATCCAACGGAGCGAGCAACTACGAGCGAACCGTACAGCAACAAAAAAAAAACAAGAAACACCATCCGGGTTTTACACTTACCTCCTTCATCTGTCATAACCAGAACGGTCGTCGGCGGTCCTAATCCTTCCGGGTTGAACACTTGTATCGAGACCAGATACTGCGTGTACGTTTCGAGGTTATGAATTTCGTGGTTCTGGTGGCGCGGCGTTGGGTAAATAATCCGGCGTCCGGAGTGTGTGTGTGTGTGTGTGTGAGAGAGAGAGATGGAGAGGGAGAGCGAAAGAAAGGAGCAAAATTAATGCAAAAACCTTCTTACCGGTGGCGATGTAGCTGAAGGGTGGTTTCTGCGTGCTTTTCCCACGGAAAAAGTTACTCTTCCCTCCTCTTACCGGACGATGAAGGGTTCGTTTGAGGGGGCATTTCTAATCCCCCCTCATCTTGCCCCGACCCAGAGTTGAGGTGTGTGTGTGTGTGTGTGTGTGTGTGTACAGCAAGCACTACACCGCAATGGCCGAAATTGCAGTTACAGACCCGGTTAGAATTTGCACCATTAAATTAGTGGTAATTATGATTCCGTGTCCCGTACTGGTCCCGGTCCGGCTCGGCGGGCCAACCTGGTGAGCCGAATCACTCTCGGGGCGTCGCTGTCGAATGCGCGCCCTTCTTTCTCCCGAAAACATGACTTTCCACTTGGCCCGACGGAAGCCATTAAACCATAAAACATACGGACCGGGACCGCCGGGCGCTCGCCGAGCTGCTCCTTGTGGCCCGTGCCGGGCGTAGTCGTGTTCTATCTAAGCCCGACCAGCTTGCCGTGCCAGTGCACTAGATGCCGATGCCAGTAGGACGTTGCCGGCTGGCCCCCGGGAGCTGAGGAACGGCGTGTTTTATGAAACGACGCGTTCCGTCCCGCTCGGTGCACCGGGAGGTGGTGTGTGTGCCGGCGCCGGCTGCATTTACGTGTGTAAACAGAATTATTATGCATTGTTTGCTGATGAATGCATTTTCTGCCCCACGGCGTAGGAAGTTATCGTTCGCACCGGAGCGCACCGTGCGACCGTGCGCATGCCGTGGTGCATCGACTTTTGTGCAAATACTGACGCCGTGCTCGGAAGGAAACCAACTTCCCGGCCGGTCGGTTGACTGCGGAGAATGTTCCGAGTGAAAAAAAAAAACACACACACACACACAGGCAAGGCGATCGCGAGTCGAGCCACGGGGAGTGGAACTGGTTGAGCAGCGAGAGAGAGAGTGTGAGAGAGAGTGAGTGAAAAAATCGGCATGAAATAAAATTAACAATGAGCGGCAAACAATGAGTGATCGCAAATCACGCCGGGGAGTCAAGTTTAATTGAATTTCGTGCCCTCGTTCGTGGACCACTTCCGGCCGTTGCCTGCCCCCGATGGGTTGCACTAATTTTGTGTGGCGTTCGTTCGTGTTTTTTTGTAAGATAATTTTCGCTCCTGCTCCTTGTCCTTGCAGCCGGTCTCTTTTGTGTCGCAAAATGGTCGTCGTAGTGCACTCGCAACGGGCTCCGGAGAGGCATTGTTCGAGTGTTTCCCTGGGTGGGGTGGTTGTAAGGGGCACACGGGGGATGGGGAAAAGTATTTGCCTAACCCTTTCGCGCACCATTAAACACGTGTTGTGTGCAGTTTATATTGATGGTGGGTCTTTGTAATGATGTTTGCGCGCGATAAAAAAAAAAAACAAACCAGAACCTGCGCTCCATCGCTATCGCTTGAAGGACGTGCATAGCAATGGATGCAAATAGCAGAGTTCACATATGTATGAATGTTCCTGCATCGTGGTTTTATGAAAAAAAGGCGAGTATATAGAGTTGGTTTACACTTTTTGTAGTACGTTCTACTTTGTGCTGGTATTGTTTGAATGCTTTCATCTATCGAATTAAAAATTAAAAGAAAAATCGTTAAAAAAAACCAATTATTTGTCAGCTTCGGCTACCCGTCAAGAGATGGCGCCACTCGATGCAGGAAACCGCGATAGTTTTGGCCAATATCTACTCTGATCGGGCTCTGATACGGCTACAATAAGCTTCCAATAAGGATCCGATAAACGAAACCTTTACGGAGTCTTAACGGATCCTTATCGGAGCCTTAACGGACCCTTATCGGAGCCTTATCGGTGCATTATTGGAGCTTTCACGAATCCTTATCGGAACTTTATCGAAGCTTTTACGGAGTCTTAGCTGAGCCTTGTCGGAGTCTTATTGGAACTTTAACGGAAGCTTATCCGTGCCTTGTTGGAACCTTATAGGAACCTTAAAGGAACTTTCTACGGATCTTCAAGCGAAACTTCGGGGTTTCGAGTTCTGAGGGGCATCGGTTTTGGGAGAAATAGCATCCATCCGCTTAGGATCTCCGTATGCCTTGATTCGCCACTGGTTATAGCGTAAGTAATACTATGATAATATGTTCTAAATAATCTTCTGCTCAACTCGAGATCTCTGCGCTTTAGCTCAAAGTAATTATAAAGGACGAAAACTACACCAAAAGTGTTGTCCATTTTGTGTTGCTCAAGTGGGACACCTCACGTTCGTAGTAGTTGAGGTTGTCTTTACTACATGTTTGAAAAGAGGATATTTGATATGTCATCCATCGTTTGAAATCTCCCTACGATGGAAGATCTAAGGGTATCTAAGGGTCAGCAGAACCTAAACAGAACCTTCAATAGATAGAATTTTTAAATCCATTAAAAAACGCTTCTTACAATGTAATCGTTAAACAAAACCTAGACACACACAACACTGCTCAACGCTAATGTAATTTAGTTTAAAAATAACGAAAAATGCACTCGCATGCGGACACAATTTGACCAGCCATTTGCTCATCCGCGCGTCCGCCGTCGTGCATATGTGCGCCCGCCATTAGAACGCCGCGCATTACAGCGTGTCGGCGTGCTCAGCTGCTTAACGGAGCCCAAACGCGGCACCGGCTCGGCCGAGCACCACCGACCAATGAGCGAGTTTAATAGCATTTAAACTTTTAACATGCTGTTTCCCGCTCCCGAACGCGACGAGGGCGTGTGCGGGGCCGAGATAAATCATTATTAAAATGGAACCAGAGAGGAAAAAACGCATCACACAGCGAGCGCGCGGAAAAAAAGCTGCACTCTGCATTCCCGCTCAACTTTTCGGCCATTTTCGGCCCCCTTTTGCGGATAATGCGCCCGGGAAAATGGGGCTTCCACACACCAGCGAGCTGTTGGGCTGCAGTTGGCAAATGGATTAGCCGAACTAAAAACATTAACTTTTCTGAGAGAGGTGGGTCCCGCTTGTGGAGCAACTGGGCTGGACTATCCCTTACACTTATGTCACGGGTAGGAGCAATGGCGATAATTTCTATTAGAAATTAACTTTTTTTCACCGAGTTTTTCAGCGCCTCACCGGGGTCGAAAAGGAAGCAGGAAAGCGGGGTTGTAAATTGGATAATTTACTGAACTGTGTATGTGGCGCAAGTTGCATCCGGCGCAAGTGTGCAGGGCCATGTGCATCCTGCGTCGGGGATCCTCGCGGCTGCCTCTCCAGCTGGTCCGGCGTGTGAAAACTCGGAACACTTTCACCTCTCTCTCTCTCTCTCTCTCTCTCTCTCTCTGGCTCGCTCGCTTGTTCTCTGCGTGACCCTTTACCACCCCTTCTTCTTCCCACCCTCACCCACCAAACCGTACGCGGCCAGACGGCCGGCTGGCGCCAGCAGCCCGGCGCGAACAAATCGAATTTCGTCGTCATCGTCGTCGTCGTCGTCCTCACCTCGACGGCACTATCGCGGATGTAGATCTCCTTGACGTCGTCCGTGTGGTGGTCCCGGGGCCGGTACGTTATCCGATAGCCGAGAAACTCGCCGAGAATCGATTCCGGTGGCGGTGCCTTCCACGAGATATATACAGAGGTGGCGGACGTGTTGTGTGCGATTGTTGTTACCGGCTTTCCCTTCGGGGCTGGAACGGGCGTAAATTGAAAAAAAAACAGAGAGAAATCAGCGGAAAGCACAAAAAAAAAACACACACACCACCAACCGGTTCGAACCGGTACGAACCGGTACATGAAAAATGGGCCGAGTGTGGTGGTGTGCGCGCGCCCGTCGCGGTCAGTGCACCGGCCACCGGTAATGGTATTAGGTAAGTTTGATCATTAGGACGGAACTCTCCCGGGAGGACTCTATCTGTTCTGGAGCGATGTTTCGGGCCCGCACCCGGCGGTTGCGGTTTCGCTCGTACCGTCCCGGCTGGCGATGGAGGGCGAATTAACCGAAAACCGGGCGAGCCTTGTTGCTGCTTGTTCCTGCTTCGGAGCGATTTGAAACGTACTTAGCGGTAATTAAATTTAATTAAAAGCACTGTGCGCAAGCGGAAGCGCTCCCGAACTACGCGGTTTCGAGCTACGCAGCAAATGGGGATATACTTTCATTCCGGGGAATTGGTCGTATCGAAGAGTTCATCATGCTCCGTTTTGCTGTCGTTGGGATTGCTCACTTCATTTTAAATGCACACCGATCGGTGGGCCGAAAGAGAAGAGTTTCCTTGTACAAAGGGTAAGGAAAAGGAAGTTATCTCAATTCTTAAAATTGTACGAAAGGTTGTAAGAGGAAAACGGTTCGAAATATCGTTCACATAACGTTCTTCATCGGGTGAGCAATCGATGAGATTTTAATCAGGTGATTTGTGATGCACATTGCATTCGTAATAATACTTTGAATTTGCAAATGGACTGCTAATAGTCGTTTGACAGCTCGTAACAAATTGGTGCACAAATTGAAGAAGAAAGATGATTCCAATGCGTAGTAGTGATCGAACCTTATGAAAACTTTATTCAACATGGCGCCCAACACAAGCACTATAAGGTCATCTGCAGTCTGTTGTAAATTATGGTGTAAATTATAAAAAAACATGATATGTTTATGACCAGTACGAAGAATTGATTAAAATAGCAGAAGGAAATTCTAATTACAAACATTAGCAAAGTAAAAAATGTTTGTTTTAGAAGAAGCGTGAGATAAAGCTTTAAAGCTTTCTTCTTTGATACTCCATTCTTCTAACGATGTTTTTACAAAGCATATCAGAAATACCGACAAGGAAATATTGGCATCCGAGCATTTCATATATCTATGTTTTTATTTACTAAGATTCGCAATTCATAATATGTCGCAATACGAAAAACATCATTGCCATATGGGCTGTCCAAATATTGAAAAAAGTGCGGTTAAGGACTATTTAGTTACGGTAAAAATTGACTTTAAATTTAGCCACTATTTTAGTTGATGTTTTAGGTATAACATACGGAATACAAACTATTTGGATCGGCATCAACAATACATCGAATTAAAGTGAAGATCATGTCCTATATTGATAATCTTAACGTCTTAACTTCCTGGAAGCAAAGATCCTCCTCTGTCCATGTTGTGAACCATCTGAGCATAATTTAAAAAAATAACCTACAGAAAGGTTGATCTTTGAAACATTATTCGATGCCGGATGATGCTCGACCGATTCGCTCTCTCGATCGAATTGCACTCGGTAGCTTTCCGGCATTGCAAAGCATTTGACTGGCCCTACAGTTGTGTTCTTCAGCTGTAAACTGGCGGACCAGAAACTGAGAGGCAATGAAGCACGCCCGGAATGGTTGTCATGCGACACCCTTTACGGTACACACCGGCCCGTTGAAAAAAAAAAAGAATGACCCATTCCAAAGCCGGGCCGGCTAGCTTTCGGCCTTCTCGGCTCAGCTCGCCAGTTGAAGACCACGACCGGGTGGGTGAGAATGAAGCAGCCTCACGCCCAACACTTCGGCCGCCGTTAATTGATTTTCACGCAACGCCGGGCTTTGCGCCGGCATCGCCGCGCTAACAATCGCTCCACCCATCCATCCGTCCGAGTTGGTTTCTTCGAACATTTCACTCTCGGGCAGCCAACACGCCACCCCACCGGCAGCCTGCCAAGCGGTCTGCGTGGGTGTGTGAAGTGAGAAGAGGGGGAGAAAAAAACCGAACGAAGATGAGACGTTCCGGTACGGGCCGTCCCGAAAACCGGACGGCGCAAGGTATTCAATGTATTTAAATTTATTCAACAATTACGGATCGTGGCGGGAGGCCTTTCTAAGCGGACGCCTTCACGGTGTTCGCTCGCGGTGGGGTTGGCGCTTTGCGTGCGGCCCTCCACCCCAATGGCATGCCGGCCCAGTTCCCGGTAGGTTTCGGGTGACCGACACGACCGACCGACCGACAAACGTTCGGTCACCGCTCGCAGCGCTTTGCGTGGGGTCAATTTTAATTGTGTCGTCGCACCCCGCTAGGTTGCAAATTTGAACAGCTTAATTGGATGTCGTCGTCAGTACCGGCGCGGAAGGGGCTGAGTTATGGAGGCGTCGTCGTCGGTCGCGGTCGCGGTACCGGTCGCGGAAAACGCCGAGGATGAGGTGGCACACCCGGGCAATACTTACCCTCACGCAACGTTACGAAGTAATACGATTCCTTCGACGGTGGGCTGTGGCCGAGCTTGTTGACGGCGATCACACGGAAGCTGTACACGGTGAACGGCTGCAGTCCTGTCACCTGGTGCGCGGCCAGGTTGCTCTTCGTGTGGATCGGGGGCTCCTGCTCCCAGTCGCCATTCTCACCGATGCTGCAAGGAGATCGAAGCGCAAAGAATCGTCAATTCGAGCGCCACATTCCAGATGACAGCAGCATAATGGGAGGTTTGTGTAAACAATTGGTCTTGATGGGTTTGAAGAGACGTAAAACCTTGGCATTCACGAGGGAACAGGATCATTTCTGTTTTCGTATTGTTATAATATGGTATTTTTTCATCGCGATTTAGCATTTTCACTTCATTATTCATTGAGAAGTTGAGAAGATCGACAAAAACCTCTCTGGAAATTGAAAGCATAGATAGTAACACTTATTCAATGATTTCTTTGCGTTTTACTTTTTCAAAGCATAGAGTTCTTCAAACAATGCATAGCTTGGAGCGTTCCATCACGATCAAATTTCAATTTTATGAGCATGTAATGAGTTCAGAACACTTCGTTTCAATTACTTTACAGTCACAGAAAACTATTACCACGATATCAAATTTGAAGGATGAGCTTCATTACCACAACTCATTTAGCGTTGTTGGATGCCAAGCGCCTAAATGTAGACTCCTTCGATACAGCTCAGGTTATCATAAGGGTGGTTTTGGTATTTCTGGGCGAAGGGCCTAATAATGCAGGAGATATTTTGGCATCGGAAGCGGAAATTTACCGAAGATGTATTAGAATTTTTTAAGTCGATCTCGACCCGTTCAGACGTGTTCCTAGCTGGCGACCGAGGAAATTGGTGACTAACAAGCGTAATGTTTAAACGATTTGTTTTGTTATATTGCGATGTATTGTATTATTAATTATTATTAATTATTATTAATTATTAATTAATTATTAATCCAGAATAAGGCTCAGTAACGAGATGCCTGTTATCTATATTCCAGCTTTACGTAGTATGTTTAAACTCATGCTGATGTATAAAGACAAGTATATCCTTAAAAGAACCACATTCTGGAAGCACAGTATTCTACAATGAGGGAGGTTTTTTATATGTATTTTCCAAAGTTACCGGCATTTAATATAACCTTTTACTTCATAGCGATAAATGGAGCAGAAGTAGTTATTGAAATGAATATTACTATGTTTTTGTTTGTGTGCAATGGAACAGGAAGATATACTTGACGATTCAAAGATTACTTTTCTGCACGCGTTTTTAGAATTTTACAATCTGTCCTAAAACCCTCTTAAAACTCCACGGAAAGATGGGTTCTACCTTCGCGCGATCGTGCCTCCGTTTTGCGATACGAGTTCGTTTCCCGCGGTTGCGCTTGGCGATAGTATCAGCGTGATCTGATGAATTATACGCTGCCATCAGTAAACAAGCCGTGAATTTGGTTGGCACGTGTTTGCACACGCGAGCATTCGCGCGGCCCGTCCCGAGAGAGATGTGGCATAAAAGTCATAACTTCGAACACGGAGCGAGAAGTGTACTCGCAAGAGCCAAACCAAAAAACACAAGCATTAAACGAAAGGACGAAAAAAAAACGCTGCAAGTCGGTAGCAGCAACAACAAAAAAAGGAATCGCGCAAAAAACCGCCACGTGCGCACCCGGTGGTGGGCTTAATTTTCTCGATTCTTTTTTGTTTTTTTTTTTCTGCCGCCTACTTTGATCTGACCCACACCCGGCCACCCGTCCCAGGGCACCCCAGCACGGCACGTTTACAACCAAAGAAAACCACAGAGCCCCGTCTCTTGGGCGGGCGCGATCGCACCAAATGCAAGAACGAAACGAGAGAAAAAAGCTCTGTTCCGCTCAACGGACGACGTAAGCAAACATACGTCAAATAAACACGAGCGGCATACGCAGCATCAACAAAAAAAAAAAAAAAACGAACGCAAAAATCTGCCGCCAGCACGGAAGCCTATCATCTCGGCTGCGGCGGCAAACTGAGGTATTATGCGAAGATTAAAAATTTCACCAAAAAACCTGCTACGCTCCTCGAGCGTGCGCCATCGCTGCGTCCCTGCGGTTGCACAGACACCACCCGGGCAGGGGTGGAGCACCAATTTCCCGGCCTTTTTCCCCCCACTCGAAGCGCGATGGAGATAACTTTTGTTACGACACCATCACCACCACCACCATCACCAAGCGGCAGCGAAGGAAGTGTACATTTCGGCTTGCTGCGGGAAATGTTTGATAATCCCGCATTTTGAGAACGCAACCCACCACCCAACCACCCGCACGGGAAGGACATGTAGCCACCGCTGCGGGGATGCGCACACACACGTGTGGCTGTGTGCGTGCCCGGTGCGTGTGCTTGCGGGATCACATTTCCGAATTTTGTTTGTCTTTTCTTCCGGCGCGAGGCAGGTGGAAAATAATAACAAAAGATTCGGACGAAGTTGCTCACTCTGGAGGGTGAGTGGGACTTGCAACGGGTGGGGGGAAAAGTTTCCATTTTGCTTGCCGGGTTGGTCCGCCTCACCGGGGGCCGGGGCTCGCTTTCGTTCGGGATGCAAATTTCGTGCCGGGCCGGTGCCGAACAATCGGGTTTGCTATTTTTACGTCCTGCGGGAGGGTTTTAGAAGATTGAAAAGTAGGAAAGGCATACACACACACACACGTACACGCACAAGCACACATAAAGTACTTGCGAGAAGATTTTCGCCAGAAATCTCGCATAATATTCCAACATATCCAAAGTGTCATGATTATGAATGGATTGCCTCTAATGCGCTTTTCAGCACACAGTAAGCTCCGAAGTGTTCTGCGAACGGCAATTATTTGTTTTCTTCTCCTTCTGCTGCTGCTGCTGCTGCTACTGCAAACACCCGATTTGTTTGACGAGGTAAATTAAAATTTCGGTTCGTGAGTTCCAATTCTCAGTTCCCGGGTAGCGCTTCTCTGTGATTAGTTCCAGCGAAGCGGGGTCCGAAGTTCGCACTCAAATTTTGCAAAGGATTCGTTCGACGAAATCATCACAAAGATTGTAATGAGAAATGGAATGTAATCTTTTAAATGTGATGGTTGCTTTTGCAAATTGACTTCCCAGGACTACCAGCTTGCACTCGGAGGTCATTGTTCGGACCGTCCTGGACGAGTTGTTTGCCACCAATCAATTCCGTTCAGGAAGGAGTAAGTGATAAGCTGGCTCGGCTGTTTATCATGCAAGCTCCCTTCGCTACGGGTACATCAAAGCAGGATAATTAAAATGCGATATTGATTATTTATTATGGCCTACAACCCAGATTGATTTAGTTCCAGCTTTTATGTTCTGTGTTTTATTCATTATAATTTGAAAAAATACTGACGCAAATCAAAACGACATGCTCCAAACTGCAAAAGGTAATTTGGAATGATTTTTTCTGAGCGAAGGGAATCTGGTGAAAATTGCATCTATTGGTTAGGTATGCACGTTTGTTGGCTAGGATGTACGATAGAATAATTAGATTGGTGCTGGAGTCTTTCATGTGTAATTAGGTGCATTCACACGAGTCGAACTTTTGATGACGAACCTCACGCACACTATTACAAAAACTTGCAAAAAAAGTTCGCGAGCCTTGGCTGCGTTAAAACGATACGAACTCTTGATGCGTTGTTTTGACAGTCGATAATAACAAACAAAAACAGCTCAGAGAAGAAGCGAAAGAAGTACCTCAGAGAACGATTGATTTCACTTGTTGCACCAGCATTTGAAATCATACTTACATTTCTCTTATAAGTTGCGTTCTCCATTGTGGCCTTATGATCTTTTTTTCGAATTTGTTCATGACTACAACAACACAACACACGCAATAAATTTATGAAGCAATAAACATTGGTGCTTAGCTCAGGCATTCGTCCTCATCGTCTAAACAAAAGTGTTAAGAAAAGACAGTCCGATAGAAAGATTGAAGATGTGAACCTCAAAGTGTAAACAACATACACGGCACGTGTCAAAAAGTTCGCAGCAAAAGTTTGTGTTATCCACCAACACTGGAAGGCCTTTTCTTCTCGAAACAGACCTGGCAAACTTTGCTCGACTCACTACTACACTGGCAAAAAGGCTCGCAGATTGTCCAAATTCGAGCAGAGTTCGACTCGTGTGAACCCACCTATTGACGCATATACATATTATTGCGTGTTGTGTGTTTTGTTCGCGTCGAAAATACATCACTACGACGGTTTGTAGACCCTATCTTAATTTGTTGGTTTGTGAATTTCACGATTTAGAAAAGTTTTTCGAATAATTTAGCATTTCAATAGAGTGTTTTCTATAATTTTAGCAATTTGGTTTATAAAGAAGTTTAAAAAAAACGAACCTCTTGAGCAAGCATCTATGTTAAATCTAGGTGCCTTCATTCTGAGTTGAATGGGTAATTGTTTATTTCATTGGTGTATACTTTCTCTAGCTCTCATTCTTGTAATAGATTTTCTACACAAGAGATTCTCTATCTATGATATATAGTTTTTATATGCTATACACGGTTTTTTCTATCATGCTATAAATTAGCATGTTGAAGTTATTTGCAATCGACTCCATCAAAGAAATTCTTCAATGATATGCGCATCAAATGTTTACGAAAGTTTAAAAAATACACAGGAGTCGTGGAGATATCGTGCAGTGAAGTTCAAGGCCGAAATGTTATATATACCTTCACCATTTTCTAAAGAAACCATGTATTTCCTTGGCGTTCCGTAGCCAACGAAGCGCGTCCTTGAGTCAAAATTTGACTCAGCATCAATCTATTGAAGCACGTATCAAAAAACAACTGATAATGTAGCTATGCAAAATTTAACAAGATGTAACATTCGACAAGACACTTCATCCTCTTTGCCCTCGTAACTGGATACTTTCTACGCGCATAGCAAGTAAACTAATATCGCACGCTGATTAAAATTAATGATTGATTCCCGGCATTCCCGGAACAGACCCGGTGTGCAGGCCGGTGAACTCTTCATTTACCATAAATCGGCCCGCACCACGCACGCGTATCGATCCCACGGGTGAGAGGCAATAAGCGGACGCATCTCCGCCTCTCCTCCATGCGTCCCAACACACGCCCTCGGCTTATCGATCGGGGCAAGCGTTCTGCCATGCGAAAGCGGCGACTCATCCGCTCGGAGACAACTCTTTCTTCGTCGGCGGCCCGCACGGTACACACCGAAGCACGCCTAAATCAATACCGAAAGAAAATTTATAGCACCTCAAGGCCGTCCGCCGGCGCCGACAAAACCCCCGCCGAACACCGTGTACGCCCAGCCCGGCTGCGAACCGATCCGGACCGGTTGGGAATCAATTTATCTTACACTTAACTCGTTGTTTGCGAAGGTATGTGCTACCGAGGTTTTTTAGCGTCTGGAGGAGAGGGTTTTAAGAGGAAAAGGTTGTAAAATAAATATTCTAACAGCGGCCCGGAAGTGGCACAGCGGCCACAGGAGCGCGACGCCTCGACGGGAGACGCTTGTTTGCCGATTCGTCTTCCCCTCGTCGGGGGAGTTACCGATGCGATGCGGGTCCGAGACGGTCGGTCGGTGTAAATCTAAACATAATGTCGACGAAATGGGTTTCCACCGTCGGTTTCTTACCGTGTTTCGATGATGAAATTTGTAACCGGTGCATTTCGGGGGTCCTGCGAGTGGGCCCAGGATAAATCGACCGAACGTGACGTGAAGCTTACGACCAGCGGACGTCCGGGCGGATCGGGTACATCTGCGAAAGGGAGAGAGAGTGAGAGAGGGAGAGTTGTAGAAGCAGACGCAGAACCGTCAAGAAACTAAACGCAAAGGTAGCCAAACGAACGCTGCTGGTCGGTTTCTGGCAGGATGTCGAGTCGTTAGCGTCGGCACCGGGCAGCCACGGGTGAAAATGATACATGCGCCCGTGTCAGCCGGTGTGGCCAGAAGAATGCTGCGTGGAAATCTGCGCCGTCGAGCGGCGTGCGGCCTTACGTGCGCTCCGTCCGGGGGGAAATTTACTGCTGCTCGTTTCGCTCATACGCCCATTAGCCGGATGGGCTGTGTGATGGGTGACCCGGTGCCAGCGTCTGACAGGGACACAACAGCGTCTGTGGTTTTGTGTGTGGGCGTGTGTGCGTGTGTGTGTGTGACTCACCTTGGACCAGCAAATCGACGACGGCTTCCGGGTTGTGCCGGTCGTTCAGCAGGCAGCTGTACTCGGCCGTATCGGACGCGCTGGCCGGACTCAGCACCAGGCTGAAGTTGTCCGCCAGCAGGGTGAGCTGAAACGGTGCGAAAAAGGGTAATAACAAAGAAGTCGTTGTAGTAATTAGTGTACTGCCGCGCTTGTCGAATTGCCACCCCCTCCCACCACCCCACCGTGACAAAAACGGGCGTGTGCAAACGACGCTCCTGACGGGCGAAATGTGTCGATAAAGCTGACGATAATTACACTCCGACATCATCATTACACTCGACACAAAGTGTGAACCTTTGTACCCGGGGCGAAATGTGTATAGCGCAATGATGAGTTACATCATTATTTCGCACACGGTTGAAGGTGTGTGAGCGAGTGTGTTTCCTTTTTTGTTCTCGCCTGCCCTCGACACGACACGGCGCTGAAGCCGGGCAGGTCAATGAGAGTGTCAGTTTTTGGTCAAAATAAATGAGAGCAAATTCCGCTCTAGCATGCTTAGCCCGATAATGAATGAGGAGACCGACCCATCGGAGGCCAGCTTATGGGTTATGGTTATGCCGGCATTCGGTGGGGCAGAAATCTTACCAACCCCTCCCAGAAAGCCCACCGAGTCACCGAGATTGTCGGTGATGGGTGAAAGAATGCAGACGATTGAACTAATTCCTTCCATTACGGCATTTGCCGGCAGGGCGGGTATGACACTGGCGCACTAATTAATCTAATGCTCACTCACAGACAGCCCTGGCCCCCGGGTGGCGATGAAAGACGCTTACGAAAACATCAATCTACCTGAGCACATTACGGTGGCAGGTAAATATTGGATGTGGGCAAGATTACACGACTGCTGATTACGGGACGCCGGTGCCCGGCTGGCACGCGAGAGCGAGAGCCAAGTTTTTATCGCGCTCTTCAAACACATTAAACAAATTAAAGTCGTTGGTGTAAATTAAACCGTATCTGCGAACGCGCGCGCCCAGCGAATGGAGAACCCGCCGGTGTGCTAACGGCGGATACATTAAGTTTTGATTCACCGCTGATTTCGGTGCGGCCGGCTGGCAGGGCATGAAATATGGAGGCGCCTGGTGCCGTCATGTTCAAACGCCGAAATGAGTAATGGAGCCGCCCGGTACTTGATGGCGTGATAGACCCTGCGTAATGTATCGTGCTCGGGGTTGTGAAATACTTGCGGGACTTGCTGACCTCAGTGTCTTTTGGTGATTTTGACTGCACAGTGAGGAAACGGATTTCTGCAGACAGTGTGCTGTATTAATTTGAGCATTTCATAGTTATTCAAATCACTTTGATTATAGCGTTAAATTGCTCTTCATGCATGCAGGAATTTACGGATAAATGAAATATAATAGAAGCATTTGTATTTGTATGCATGTAGAACGATAATTGTAAAAATCATCCAAAAATGTACTATCGAAAAACCATTTGAAAAGTCATTTAAATAGGAAAGAAAATCATTGTAAAGAAACAGAACAACATTCTGGTAGTTGAAGTATATCGTTTGTGAAACGGAAATGCTGAGAATATTTAAAGGATTGTTTTGTAGAGTTTAAACTGTTTTATGTACAGAGACTGAACAAAAACTAAGTGATCTGTGGAATGTGATGAAAATATAAGTTAAATAGCACTGATAATAATAATTATGAGCTGAACAGCAATAACATGCTGTTATAAACGGAATTCGTATCATATCTACATATTAATGTGCTGAGGGCTTCTTCCGTGTAAGAATTGCGTTGCGAATGAATATTAAAAATTATGAAAACATTAAAAAACACATCTAAATATGATAAGATATTAACATGAATTTGAAAACTAAACGTTTAGTAAACATTTTTTACTACACTAGTTAATTTAAAGCAAGGAATTTCATGCGCGAAATATCGACCAAAGTTATATACCAAACGATTCAATTTGATCACGCCAGTAACGAAAAAAAAAACAATATTCTACCAAACCGAAACAGTTTACACATAAACCAAGCTTACAGTGCGCCTTCCACAGTCGCAAATCAACTCGCCCCGGCCACTCAATTTCCGTGCAAACATCATTGCGGCACGACCTTCATCTTATCGCCATAAGCAGATTAAGGAGATGATCCAAATTTTTCATTACCGTGCGCCCGGCGCGCCGGCCTTTTCGCCTCGTCTCCTCCACCGAAGTTTCAACCTGCACGACCGCGTGATATCGCGCCCCGCTGGACATAATAAACACGCTAAACGAGCGTCACACACTCTCACACAGACATAGACATACACACACACTTACCCGCTGATTGCTGACCAGCGGCAAACCGTTGACGTACTCGGCGATGGTGTGGGACGTCCGCCAAACAAGCGTCTCCACCAGCGAACGCTCGTTAACGCCCGGACAGTCGAGGGTAATGTTTTTGCCGGCCACCGCGACGTACTTGACCGCGGGAATGTTTTCGATATCTGCAACGAGTGAGAAGGGCGAAACGGGGGGGGGGGAGGCAATCAGCAAAAGGAGGTTGGGAGTCGGAGAGTTATGAACCGCTTTCGGACGCCGACAAACGGGGTGGAACGGATAACGGAAAACGGACCGGGCCGACCGGTTTGGTGAAAAATGATGATGTCCATTACAGAACGCGTGTTTCCACACTTTTTTTTCTGTTTGCAAAACACGCGCGTGTGTGTGTGTGCTTTTCGTGTGCGTGTGTGTCGATGTTTCGATGCTTATTGTTTGCCCCTTGTGCCGTGCCGTGATGATTAATGGCCGTCACGGCGAAATGTGTTGCACTTGACCTGTGGGATATATTCCCTTTTTTCCGTGTTCTCGTGACATCAAACATGCGTAAATTTAAAGCCGTGGCTTTCCGGCGAGCATAATTTAATGACACAGACGATGGACACAACGACCAGCTGGACAGCTGGTTAAAGTGGACCGGGCCGCTTCGCTTCCGCGGGCCGGTTGTGGGTTAGATTTATTGCTTTCGAGTAATGGGTTCCGCCGTGGGCCCTTCCGATGAGGGTGAATAGAAAAATTTGTAATCAGATTTCATGTCATTTTTTATCCTTCTCTCTTGCTCTCTCTCTCTCTCTCTCTCTCTCTCTCTCTCTCCCTACTAAACACGTGAAGTATAATAATTTTAAATGAATTATTTCAAACGCCACGCTGTAGGAAATGAGTAATCGGCTCGGTAGAATGTTCAGCGGGCCTCAACGACGAAGTAACATATGGCTATAATTACGCATATCAACGCAAGGCCGTGCCCCGGGGGGACATGTGTCGGAAGTTTATCCGGAGCACAAGGGCCACATCCTCCCCGTCGAACAGGCATCGGTGCACAATGTGTTGGAATCGATTAAAAAGGACATCTCAACCGAAGGCTCCGTGTGCCGGCGACAGATTGTATTGCGTGCGGACAGCACAAATGTTCGTGAACAATATGCGACCCGGCGGAGGGCGGAGAAGTTCTTCCATCCTCGAGACGAGAGTCGAGAAACTATTATCAGCGAAAACATACACATCCGGCCCCGGTCCGCCCCGGCTCGGGAAGTGCCTGACAGATCACGCCCACCCGCGTCTCGCTCATGTATCAGGGCGATAGTTCTTTTTCCACTCCTCTGTACTTCCGGAGAACGACCCTCCAAATCGTGCCGCAAACATAGACACACACGCAGACACACTCATAGACTGTAAATATGTCGTTCGAGATCGAATCCCGGTGGTTTGCCGGCCCGGCCAAAGAAGCTTGTTCGATGTTATTAGTTTGCCGGGAGTTGCGCTGCAGCAACCGGGCCCTAACCTTGCCCGCTTGGGATGTTTCGTTCGGTTGAAGCAGTTTTTGCTGCCCTTCCGACCCGGCCGGGATCCCAGATAACGGATCTATCGCTGGCCGGCCATAATCGCTGACGAACCGGCCGATCCAACCGGCTGCCATTTGCGGAAGATTCTGAGAGCGCCCCCGGTATAAAGTTTCGCTCCCGCCGCTGCCGGTGCCGGCTGAGGCCTCCGAAGGAACTGCCTCCCTTTCTTCACCGACCGACCAAAGGCAACTTAATGACTGATAACTTTTGGGATTAATTGAAATAGTTTTTCACAAGCGGAGCCAATCTGGAGGGAAAGTTTTGCGTCGGAAGCATGCCGTGATTGGGAAGGGGCGTTTTCGGGCTGCACGGTTGACAAAGAGGCTATCGTTTGATTTGGTAATTATTTCACGTTCCGTTTGCATCCGTACGAGGTACGAGTTGTGGGTAAATAGTGGAAACATAAACACAATCTTCAATACCGTTCTTTCCGACTGTTGTTTAAGTGTGTACAACAGGCAGGTAAGTTTTAAAGCATATGAAAACGTTCCATGGCCATGAACAGCATTTGGTGGAATGATTCTTGAGAAGAGCTTTTTCCTGTTAGAACCATCTCTCAGCAGTCTGAGGATCGTGTTGCAAAATAAATGGGGAAAAACTTTTTAAATCAACGTTCGGCGCTGAATTGATTGTGATGCCGTTGCACAATAAAACTTTTCCACTGATGTATGGAAGGTATTATGATTGGGATTGAGAGGAGATCAAATCATATGACGTGTGACGAGAGTACAGTGAGCCGGGTATCGATTTCGGTTGAAACAACGAGTCAATTTTCATGTTTAGGATAAAGCTACTCATTGCTAATTTTGAACAATATTATAATAACGCCCTTTATTTGCTATGAAGTACTCCTACAGCAGTTTATAATGGCGTATAAACTGAAGGCCAATTAGACATGTATTAGCAGACATTGCAAGATGGGTAAAGCAAAGATCAGTAGCAAAAGAGAAGGAAAAGGCTAATCTTCACTTATTTGCATGCTTTACCCAACGACATGAAGAAATATGTGTTTTTTGAATAAGAAATAACCACATCTTAATGATGTTGGGTATTCAAATAATGAGAAAAACTACTCTACATCCATCGTGGTTCCTTTTTCACCGATGAAATCTTAAAGCATGAAATTTCCTTTAATTCATTTATTTATTAACCTCAACAGTCCATAGGATTCCCCTAAAGCGTATAAAGAAAACATACGACTAGAACAAATGTCATAACGTCAAAAGAAGTACACCATCAGGTAACAGGTCTGTTTTGTACGAATCCAATTGAGAAATCGGTCGTACGGATCATGTCGGGTTCATAACGGTCACATACAGTATTACGCTCGCGGCACATCATAAGAAACGAATCGAAAGAGAGGCGGAAGGGCGACCGACGTTCTTCTAAGACAAGTAACAAGCTTCACGGAGCTTTTTCGCATTGTCACACATGTTGATCTCAGAGTATAACACCGGCGAGCAGACTCCCACTGAAGAGGGGATAGCTATAATTGTTATAACAACATTTGTTTTTAAAACAACGTTTGACGGATTGCTGGCAACCGATCGGACATACTGCAGCCTGAAGAAACTTTTATAGAACATTCAAAGTCCCAGCACTCACATACGTCCCTGTTGCATACACTCTGTCCAAATCTGCCCAAAAGCCCTCCAAGATGAAGATGTCCAGAAAGATATTTGAAGGCTTCGGTAGGCTGGACATGTCAAAACAATGACACCAGACGACCCAAGCCGTAAACGATTTCGGAATTGGTTGGCCATGACAACCATGCCAAGTAAGTAGGCAAGTAATACTTCATTGAGCATGTGCTATTCTCGTTCGTAAAACTAGCAACCTTAAGAAAGCAGATCAGCTTACTTACGGTTGGTAGAATAAGTCACCGTAAGTCATTTGATAAACTTGCCAGACGACTTACATGCTTCATTGGAAAGCACGATCCACTGTTTACGGGCGAGATTACTCCACCAGTCGCTGCACGTAACCAATCAAACACTTCAATAGAATCCTCGCGTCCCTGCGCACACGTACGCGAAGCAAAAACGGGCCAAATCCCCGCACTAAATCAGTGCCGACATGCAGGCCAAAAGTTTGTCGAGCCCACTCCTCGCGCGCTCCGATTAGGAAGTGGATCAGATAATTGTTTGATAAAACCGAAACCCCTGCTCGGCTGGCAGCTCCGGCGGTGGGACAAGTTTCCGGATAAGCTTCAATAACACACCGAACATAACACACGCAGCAGCAGCAGCAGCAGACAGCAGCAGTGTTGGCGGTGCGCTTTGCGCGAATGCTTAGTCACGCGAAAACAGCTTTCTGCGGCACAGCTGACTTCACCGAGGGTGAACTGCCTTCCCGGCTCGGTTCGCGCGCCCCGGCTGGCGTCTGAAGTGGAAAGGTTTCGTTTAACCGGTTGATTGAGTTGCTCGCAAAACTTGTTTGAAGTGAAACTTATTTTTTCTGATCTCCCATCGGATCGGTGCCTCGTCCTCCTCGCGCGGTCTTTGTTCTGGGAGCGCGGGTATGGCGTCTTTCGGCGCGAGTTAACCTGCGAGAGCCGCGCGCAAGATTGCGACAACACACAAACACACTCACACACACACATGGAAGACGCCGATTTGTGCCGATCGGTGGGACGCATCGTACCCACCGCGAGAGGTAAAAAAGATTCTTATTTCTTTCGGGCTGCGAAACTTTCTCCTTTCGCCACGGCGCTGTTCTATCACTTTTTGCGTATCTTCCCAATGTGAACACTCGACACACACATCTCGACACACGATACGCGGCCGAAGACGCCGAACTAAGACGTTTTTGGGGCTGCCAGACCGGGCGAGGGGCGCATCAAGAACAGACAACTGTTCGAAGTTCGTTTTCTTCGCGTTCACGCCCGTTCCTAACCGATTGCTGGAGCGGACAAACAGCGGGACAGGAAAAAAAACGAAGCTCCAAACGACTCGAGCAGTTGTGGCAGCGGACAGGCCCGGGGAGTGCTTGACGTTGCAGAACCAAAACCTGTCGAATGCAGAATCCCTGCACCCGGCCCGGCCGGGTATGTTATCAAACTGAAATGACACACGAAACGAACGGCGGAGAGCGAGGAAGAAGACGAAAAAAGACGCCCGAATCCCCTGCCGCACGCAGACAGTCGCCGGACCGGCGCAAATCTGTGCAAAGCTCTTTGGCCCGCCGTTACGACGGTCGTTAGGTATCAATCGGTTGTAGGATTATAAATACGCTCCGGCCACCCTTTCGGCCCGATCGGACGACGTGACAACGAACAACGAAACCGGCACCGGGCGGTGGACCATTTTGTAACCATCCAGAATTATGGGCGGGTCGACGATGGCAGACATATTTGAGAGAATCGTTTCGTAGAACGTCGCTCATTTCGCCCCGTCCCGGTTTCCCGGTATCAATTCTCGAACCCGGCGTGGACGTGGGCGACTCCCCCCGGACCGGTCACAAACGGTTTCTGCTTGCGCTCGAGCACCACGGAACGGAACGATTTTGTTGAATCAAATTACCAAATCATAAGCAACATGAGACGCAGCAGCAGCAGCAGCAGCAGCGTGGGGCCAGTGTGGCCAGAATTCGTTTCGGTTTAAGGATAATCTTGTTTGCCGAAGGACCTCGGGCTAAATTAATTGGATTATTAAGAAGGTGCAAATGAGCGTCCCCGGCCCCGGGTCCCAGTCGTAAGCCATTTGTCAATTATGGTCGGAGGCAGATGGGCGCATCGAGTACGTCAATGCCGATAACGAAATGCTTTTACGGTGTCCCTGTCGGTCACAATCACACTTTGGGATCATCGCTATCATCGCCCTGGGTTGATTTTTCTTCCTATCGGACGGGTTCTGTGTTTGCGTTTGCGGACATGACGATAGGTAAACATCAATTGTGGCTATTTATCGTTTGTCTGCTGGGTGTGTGTGTGTGTTTGTGTGTGTATGTGCGTATGCTAAACAATAGCGAAACGGATACGTCGTAACGTGTTACAAGACATTTTGTTCGGTTTTAGAAAGTCTGTTTAGTCGTCTCTACTATTTGTTTCCTTACATCGAGTTTTGAATGTTGTAAAAGATCAATAAAATTTCAACACCCAGCAGACCATCAAATAATCAACACCACATCTCCACGTTCCATGATGGTGTTAGTATTCATATTCACCTGATTTCATATTGAATTTTGATTGTTAACCTTCAAAAAACCATTCCTCCATTTTCTCTGTTGGTTGCCGTTTCTTACTATGAAGAAACGCTTTTATCACGGGAAGCCCCTAAATGTTTTCTATGTACTGCTAGCCAGAGTGGTCGATCAAAAGCTTCTCTTCAATTGCAATATTTTTCCATGAAGACTTTGCATTGCTACTGGAACGCTTCTTATTCGATGGAACTGTTGGTTATTCGCAGGAATGGCCTCTTCTCTCCGTCCCCCTTCCCACCCGAGAATCTCGAGAAGTTTTTCATTCACAATGAGCTTAAAGATTGCATCCACCGCTTTGTAAACAAATTTAATTGATTTTGATAAATTTAGTATAATTTCAAATTTGTTACCAGAGCTAGAAAACGAGTCGAATCTCCAAACTTAGGGAAATGTTTTTATGTTTGACTAAATACGATAAATAACCACTACGGTATGGTTCTAGAACTATATTTTGCTCTGAGTATCACCATGAGTTTTGACATGGACTTTGAAAAATAAAGTTTTTTTTCAGTAAAGTCTTTCTTTCAAAGTCTTTTAAAAACAATCAGTCTGAAATGTGCTTTTAGTACAACTGATTCGCATAAATTTTGTTTCGGTTTCAACTGCCGTTTTCATTCTACTGCGTCTATAACAATCGGTAGTGATATTCTCAAACTAACCATACTTTCTTTTGCTTTAAATTTCATTGGTATCTCTATGATGCTCTCCTTCATTCTCCTACCAGCACCCGCCTTTTATGTGGCGGACGATGAAAACAAATCATTGAATCATTTTCAAACCCGAAAACGATGGCCTTCCCCTGGAAAGGGCATAAATGAAACGGGTACATTAATTATATTTCGTACTTACAAAGGCATGAAAAAACCCCACCCAGCGCCCGCCCCAGGATGCTGTGATTGAAGCGATTGTCGGGGACCCACTCCGTTTAACCCGTCCGTTTTTGAAAGAGAGAGAGAGAGAGAGAGAGAGAGAGAGAGAGAGAGAGAGAAGATGGCAAAAAAAAATTCAGCTGGGACACGAAACCGGTTCTGGGCACGACGGACGTGCGGCGGGCCGCCGAAATTGTGAACCATAATTCAACCAAATACTTCACCATTCATCCTAATTCAGTTGTGATTTGTTTGCCCAGGTCGAACGGCCCAAGGGGTGCGGCGGGTGAGAAGGGAGAAGGCTCGACCCGCAAGAAAGTTCGCACGACGCGCCGAGGGTTGCAAATGGAGGGGTTTTCCGGCTCGATTGCGCGCGGTGGAAAGCGGTCTCGGCAAAAACACGGTCCTCGTTGTCGGTCGTCCTGTCCTCCCACCACCTCCCCACCTCCCACCCCCTCCGAAATCAATCATTTGTAATGTATCGTCGAATAAATTGTCGAAACACTCCACTTCGGTTTGGGAGGGGGTGGTGGCCACCGGGCCAGACCCAGCGGTTCGGGCGAAGCTCGTTTAAATGCCTGGAATAAACTTCTGGTCGCCCTGGCTCGGCGCACCACAGTGAGGGGGGGCATCAATAAGAGGACAGCAGGGAAGAGAGAGAGAGAAAGAGAGAGAGAGAGAGAGAGAGAGAGAGAGAGAGAACAAAAAAAAAAGCGAGTGTGACGCAAACCTTAGTAGGCATCGTTTAGAACCTGCGTTGCAGGGAAACTTAGGGTTGAAGGTTGAAGGGTTGTGTTGCGTTTTTTCTTCTTCTCCCCTCTATCGACTCACATTTCTATGTACCGCCCTGAAAGTGGCCCCACCCGAAAACTCCCACGTGTATCTGGTGGCGTATCGTTTGCGCTCCGTTGCCTCCCGCTACGCAAGGACGGTGGCGCGTATCATCAGGGTGGGCTGGTGGGCTTTTGCGGAATCGGACGCGTGGAGCGGGCTATGTGTATTTAAATTGCTAATATTGACAAGGATGTATCGTTCCTCCCATCGGGACGAAAATGGCGCTGTTGTCGTGCCAGCCGACTCGACTGCCGCCACCGCCGCCATCGCCAAACCGGACGGAATTTGATGATGTGTTTCATCTTTTACGTAAACTCGTTTTGCACTCGCAAACGAACGGATTTCCCGCAGCCGGGCGCGAGTCAATCGATTATATTTGACTAATATTGAAATATTAAACCGATGGAAAGCTCCACCCGCCGTGCCGCTAAATTGGGCGACACGTGCGTCGATATTGGACACCGAATGGATTACCCTTTTTTGCGGCCTGTGTCGGTTGTGTTCGGGTTCTATCATAGCGTTCGTTTTATTACACCGACGCAGCTTTGTGTAAACGAATTACGGCTACGTACGGCGTAGCAACGACAATGAAGTTATTAAACACAGTACACGCTGGGGTTACATTGTAACATTTCGCCACGGCACGATGCAACAGGCAACCGCGACAGTGATGGAGGACGCGGAATGGTTCGTTTTTGTATACTGCTCGACAGAAACCGGTGGTGGCATTGTATGAAGGGAGGGTTTGCACACAAAACATTGCTAACAGTATTATCACTATTTACTGTACCGATTGGTTGAAAAGGCTATTGTTATGGTACAGGTAGTTCTAGAGATAGCATCTATTCCAGCGCAATTTTATACATATTTTGAAAACTAAAATAGGGAAGGCGAATATTATTCGAAGGGTGCGTAAATAAGCTGTATGTAGTTTAACACCACAGTAGTTTCTACACGTACTTCCACCTATTGTTCTTTTCTAAGCTAAAATCAATACTATGTATCTCTGATAATACTCTCTCTGTTTACGGTATAAGAACCCACAAACTTCGATTCGAATAAAAGGATCATTTAATTTTAATCGTTTTCTAAAGACACTTTTTCTCATTTGCGTACTGATTGAACTTTCTTGGTCTGATTTGATTTGCGGTAAGACGCAAACCGTTCGGTTCGTTTATTGCAAGTAGAGTACCCCTTTAGTCTCTTTTAGTCTACGGATTCTGTTTCAGTCGCGCACATTGCATACCCTCCGGCGCGAAGAGTACCTGTTGGGTGGGCTTTGGTCGACTGGTCATGTCAGCAAAATGACAGCTGTCCCACATGAGGGACTTGATAGGGCCCGATGAAGATAGATCGGTAGTGTCCTGCGAGCCGTTTTGGTACTTTTGCAGCGGGACAAGACCGCGAAGCTATGGTAGCACCAAAGGAAGTGTACTCTCACTTTACGGGGTGAACAATTTACAACACAGGAAAAGCATATTCAGATTCCTGGAAATTAATTAACCCGTATCTATAATATGTACCTCGAAATTGCATAAACCTCTCATTCTGTTGAACAGGTTTTAAAATATGATCCTTCGATGTGAGGATATCCATAACAAATCGATCGATAATTTGAAATGTATTTTCATCACTACTCATCACAGTACTCACATTTCAAAGTTTTAGAATCAAATAGAATTAATCTACCCACATCAATAACACCAGTTTTTCGTCATTCATATAAAATCATTTATTTAAAAGTCGAGGCTATAACCCCTTCAGTCTAGAAAAGTTTATGAACACTCGAGTTTTAAACTGTGTCGGTACGTTCAAGCTGTAGTTCGTGGAAATCCATTAAGGAAAGGCACAAATCGGCGTTCGAGAATCTCGCCTTAGCCCTCAAAGGAGCAATCGGAATGGTTTGATCCGATTCATAGGAAAACTATTTCCACAGTTTTTAAAATTTCAATTTTGATTTCAAAGTACTCAAGTCACATTCTTCTGGAGAAGTCGAATGCTACAGAAATGAAAACGTGTTTTTTCTTGCCAGACAACACAAAAACTCTAACAAAAGTTAACACAAATAGATTCATAAGATTGTATTTTTGCATCCTGCGCTTGTTTTTAGAAAATCAATTTGAACACCGACCAACGATGATTATATAAAGATAAAACTAACATAAGTCAGTATTAAAGTTGCTTTATAAACTGTATTGGTTTCCTAAGCGATCAGCACACTTTTAGATACCCAAATTGTCGGCTTTGGTTATAACTTTCATGTCCTAGCCAGTTCCCCTGGTTCCGCCAATACATTTATTTGCAAAATAATCAAAGCTTAATTAAAAACGCATTCATAAAAGAGTAGGCATTGATTTTGAATAAAATGTGTTCTGAAAAATCTGACATGTTCATTTCAGAGAGAGAGAGAGAGAGAGGTAGAGCGAGAGAGAGAAAGAATGAGAGAGAACAAAACAGACGCAGGAATTATCAGCTCACGACTGTATTGTTGAATTACCCAATCCCAATAGGATAATTAATACACACGGTGTTGTGCCTTTGTTGTGGAGAAACATTTGAATATGGCGAGTGCAATCTGTTTGCGCGACTCCCTCCATTGCGTGCGGTCTTTATGGCATCAATTGGTCGCAAATATGTTTGATTTAAAATCTTCCCAGCAGCATGCCATCATGCCACAGCGCCCATCGCACGAGCGCAACTGACCCAGCCGCATGCGGCACCGTGTTCGGATCGATAATTAACGATCGATAAAACTCATAAACCGCCCCCGATTGCCCGGCCGGCACACATCGCCACATCTATAGACACAATACCTTGCGTTATGGATGCTCCAGCGATGCCCCGGAAGGGCACAACTACGCTAACAAGCAGCGAGCAGCTACTAGGGCCCGCTTGTTATCCATCCCGCCACTCGGTTACACCGGTTGTGGATAGGGCCACGGGGCTAAAAGGGCTCCAACGAGCCGGGAAGCGCTCGTTCGCTCGTTCGCCCGTTTGCCTCTTATCCCTTTTTCAAGATGATGCAGGTAATATCGTTAGAAAGATGCTTCAAAGTTTAAGATGCGAACGTTTAATAAAAATCCAATAAAACCCCGTGTGAGCGTGGCTGGAGCTCGGGACGACCTGAAGTGCTTCCCGGTAACGCAGGCGAAGGAAGGCCCATTCCCGATTCTTATCTCCCCCCCCCCCACCGCCACCGGGAGGGATGTGTTTTATCAGCCGAGTGCGCCGCATGCGGGGAATACACGACTAAAAGCGTCGGGGCGAAACTACAACTCAATCGGAAGATGTCAAGCGCACATGGCGCACAACAAACTGAACCGCGTGCGGAGTTTGCCGGGAAAAAGCTATTTAAGTATTTTATCACCGTTCGCCGAAAGCTTTATTTGCGCTTTATTAGCGCGCACAGGAGCTGCCGGAACCAATTCCGTTCGTCTTCGGCCGAATCCGTTCCCATTTCCCCGTTTTGGGACGCTTTTTTCTTACCGAAAATTCGACTCGTGCCGGAACCGGTAATGAAGGATGCTGCCAAAATTAATCCACGCACGATAAATTTCCACTTCGCCGCGATGGAACACCTCATGGTTACTACCCTTTGGGGGGGGGGGAGGGTGCAGGTTGGTGTTACCGGCTGACCGTTTCTGTTCTGTCGTCGTCGGTATCCACCGCAGAGCCTAGAGGGAAGCGGCTTCCTTTGACGCCCCTTCGGTGCCGGTTTCGCCGGGATCAGCCGGTCGCATTAGCCGTGTGTGGGAGGGGGCAGCGTAATGGTGACCGATATTTCACGTACAAACACACCGACACCGCACCCTCTTCCTTCGTGGAAAGGGATTGAATATTGCCGTACCACACCGTATCCACCAGCAGCACCGCAGCAGCGCAGGGCTTGAATTATTATGCTAATTCGAACCGTTGGCTGGGTGGGGGTGCGTTTTTTTCGGTGCCGAATGTGGCGGCCGGTCGGACGAACGGGGCGCTGCCGTTGCCCCCCGAATGCTCTCCACCCGGGCCGACCCCAGACAGCGGACACATATTTCAACCGACGGAGCACTATTTTTTATCTACCGGTGATAGGTCGGGGTTGAAATTCCACTTCAAGACTGGGGCACGAAATAACGCACACGACACTACTGCAGCGCGATGCCGCTTCGTACTTCCGGGTGCACTTTAGGGCTCATCTTTTTGCTTTCTCGGCTGCAATTTCGTTTCGCCGACGGATTTAAGCTCACTTCACTGTCGGTATTTTCGCTGCACTCGGAGCCACTCACGGCGTTTAAAGGAGCACTTGGCACTTCTTCGAGCTACACAATTTTTCACATCTCAGCTGCTGCTGCCCCGTACGCATCCCGGTGGCAAGCTAATTTCCAACGCCTACTGACGGGCACAGAACACTTTAAACCCGAACGACCATCACTCGCACCGCCTGCTGAGATTGGTGACTTTGTTTACACAACGTTTGACCAGCGCCATCCGTAATCGCCACCCCGTTTCCCATCCACGCCGAACGTTTCCACGGCAGCCGTCCGGTTATGGGCCTGCTGTTTTCACGCAGATTGTTGACAGCGGTACATTTTTTTTTGTTTTCGATGGCATCAGCAAAAGTGCGCGAGCTGTCACATTTTATTGCTATTTTTCGCTTTATTTTTGTTTAGCTAGCAGCACGCCGCCACGCACGGCCGCCCGTACGTGTGTGTGTGTGAATGTGGGGGGAGGGGTTTGTTTTTGTGCGTGTGGCACACGGTATCAACAAGACCCGATTACGGCAGCATGCGATTGCCAACATTTCCACACGCACACACTACGGCCGGTCGCGTCACACGTGATCGCTCCTGAGAGCCACACACACTGGCGTTGGAGCACTGAGTGAGCCACACGGCACGGGCTCTTCCTGATGTGTGTGTGTGTGTGGCTGGAAAGAAAAACACACCCGCAAGCCCTTCGCCGGATCGGGACGCGCGAGCCACGTGTCGGGGCGTCCTTACGAACGTGAACGCGGTCAAGGATAACGTGGGACTGACTGGCACGGAATGGAATCTGGCCTGGCCACATCCTCCGGAAGCTCGCGCGCTGCTGCCCGAGAGCACACACCAATCTGTGTTCCTCTTCGCCCACTCGGAGAAGAGAGCGCACACTCTCAGCGGGCGAGCTGGCGCACGAGAGAGCGAGAGCTAACTGCTCGAAACGGCGCGGCTACTAGCACTGCTCGAACGGGTACTATCACTGCTGTGGTGGGTTACTGAGTGGTGGGTCTCGAGCACACGAGCAAGAGCAGTTTGCAGGCTCTCGGATTGCCATTCGCGTGGCGCGTTCTAAGGCACAATGCGTAATAGACGCGAGTAGAGTGAAATACAACATGAAAAAAAACCCGAACCCAATGAGTGACAGCGGTTACTTTTCGGCTTATGGCTAGGGATTAGGCACGGGAGCTTGCCTTGGCCGGTGCTCGCTCCGTACCCACCGCTTGCCCGACCCCGAACGCGGACAAGGGGAATTCATTAAAGAGAACAACGGGAGCAGCTCGTGGAGCGCGCTATTAAAGAGCGATGATTTTCACTTAATTATTGTTTTTTTTATTCCTTTTGGCCTCCTCCTCGTGAGGGCTCTATCTGCATTTGCATTGATAGATGGAGATGCAGACAGCAGATTCAGTCCGGATGGTTTAACACGACTGGAGAATTAAAAAAAAACATGTTCAATTTACGTCTGTTGGTTACAAGATAGTCACATAAATAATTATGTCAAAGAGTTGACCTTATTTACAGTTTTAATAATGGGCTAATATTGGCATTTCACCTTTAAAATTAGATGACATCAAGATGATAGCATGTTACTAGTATTTTTGTAAATAAAAATTTAAAAAAAAAACAACAAAAATGGTATACACCACCTTTCACACTCTTGCGATTTCATCTTACCTTCTGGTAAAAATGAATTGAAACCCCAAATTAAACATTTGCTAGGAACGAACGTCAAGTTTTGATAAGAAATCTAATTGAAAAAAACTATTCTAATAGCCTTAATTCTCTTAAAATGTAAAAATCTCTTCTTCCTCACCACGTGTTGTATTGTGAGATGATTTTGTGTAAAAATGATAAACTAATAATGGGGGTGATGAGAAATAATTACAAATACAATACAACTATGAGTTAACTTTATACTACAAAGTTTTGCCATTTAAAAGCAATATTCAAGCCATACGAACAATAATTTCCTCAGTAAATATTACATTACAAACATATATGATTATGATTCAGGGTATTAGCATATTAATAATAAAATAAACATAGAAACATGTCCTAATTCGACAAAACAATAAACAAAAAAATAAAAAAATAAATAAAAAAAAAAATAACCTTAAAATAACCGCAGTACTTAAAAAATGGTTATATGAAACCGTAAAATAAAAGATAATAACGGTTATATGAAGACCTTTTAAATACAAATATGTAAGAAATGCTCAGCTTTTTAAACATATGTTTTAAACAAACCGGGACAGAGTGTAACAAGCCCGTTAGCTAATCGATTCGGAACGTGTTCGTTGGCAAAACCAAATCACAGTACCGCTAATATTTGTTTGTTTTTTGTTCCTCTTTGAGACACCGTTTTCCATTTTCCCCCTCCCGTTCGACGGCAAAGTGAAAATGATAATAGAGGTGTTGTTAAAAACGCGCTCACACTCACACCCGCGCATTTCGCAGCGAGTACGCACCGTTCGCATCTTCCCGGGCCGCGCACCGAAGTGGCTTCGACCCATGTTTTGCTTATTAAAATCATGCCAACAACCGGAATGTGTACACAAATTCGGATGCTAATTATTTTACACCGGTTCCGGTGCCCGGACGGACCGACCCGGCCGGCTGGCGCAAAGTTTTCTCCACCTTCTCCATTACACCCAATCAGCCGGGAACATGTACTGCCAGTGGGCAACCCCGGTGCCAACATGCCAGATGGAATTCCATGTCCCAAGGCACCGACTGTTTCTCCCCGTCCCGAGTGGTGCCGAGAAAACATACCCAGCGCACGCCATGTTCAATCGCCAGTGAAGATGGGGCGGAACCTCCCACTGGAACTCCGGCCGTCTGGTTCGGCGCGGTGCGAATTGGAGATTTCAGCCGGGGCATACGTAAATATTCCACTTGCTTGTGGCCGCGATCGTCCACGTGTTTGTTATTCTTTTAATCCACTGTGGGTGTGCAGTAATTTCATCAGTGCTGGTCAGTCCCAAGCCCGGACGCGGTGTATCAACAGTAATCTCAGCCGCCAGTGTGCCCGGAACGCATCTGGAGAATGATCTATTCGATTAAATATTCAGTGCCGGCGACGGACACCGCTCGCTGGAGTCTTGTGCGCTCGCCAAACATCGAACGATGAACGCCAAACTCCATCAGTGTTATCGTACCGCCACGTTTTTCCGCTCACGGGCGATAAGCCCGGAACGGGACGGCTGCAGGACGCGGATGTAGCGGACAGGTCAAAGCCACACAACTGGTCGACCGCAGTCGCCAGCCAAGGAAGGGCCTGGGTCCGTGTTTGAAGGCACACGGAACACGCGTTCCGGCCTGGATGCGGTTGACGCCGGTGTTGGACGCGCTTTGTTGTCAGCCCCGCAGTGGGCAAGTAGCAATGTTTATCTTGTTGCAGAATAGCTAATTGTTGTTAAGTATAAACATGCCTAAACCAGTGTCCTCTGGCGACGCCCCAGCCACCGGAAACTTGCCCGCCCGCCGCTCCCGCTGCTGAGTGATTAATCTTGAAAACGTGATTTCCTGTCCCATCGTTGTGTGCTCGCTGTCCACTTCTGGTGGTCAACTACGCTATGGTTGCCGGTGCTCTTGGGCGGTGGCGCTGGTGGTGAGTCGCACGATTCGTAATTACGGTGAAAGGCTGTGAATCTACCTGCCCCGTCGCAACGACTGCGTGTTTGCGGGGAATATTCATGCTCGGGGAAGTGGCTGCGGCTGGCGGGAGTGACAATTGATTGCCTGCCGCTGTAATTACTACCACTTGACGTAGGAGCTGAACCTCGTGCCATTCTAAGTCACTAGCGGCAGCTTCAAAAGCTTTCTTCCCGTCCCGAGACACGTTGTCAAAGGCTTCGGGTGGAGTTTGAAAGTGATTGGTATGGAAAATGATCTTGCAGTAGTCGATGTCGATTGGGATTCGTGTTGCATATCGCTGGACAGTATTGTTCCACGTTATAAGCGTAAAACAGAGGTCGGAGGACACGGTTTTGCGACTGCATGCTCTGTGCATCAGACTCCCCAAAATTCATGTAAAGCGGATTGTTCCATTTTAATTGGAAAAACCAACAATTTGGCAGATGACACCCGCTTTTCCAGAATTGACTTTACCAAAAATTGTACGGATGAGTTCCCTTCGTTATTTTATTCATTACGTTGGAAGTTTCTATGAAGGACAAGATAAATAATAGAGAAAATTAGAGGGAAAATCTAATGGAATCTGAAGCCAGCAATAGTTGCTGTGACAGTTCATGGAACATTTCATACTTTGTTGTTTAAATTGATGAAGAAGGCCTTTGAGTTTATTCAACACACCCGACCACCCGGTTCTCAGATAAAATTCCGGAATTACATTTCGATTATGATGATGAATGCAGTGTAGAATAAACATAGAGAAAGGTAGTTTTGTTAATACACACGAAACATCAACGAAAGTATTGATCTTTCTACTTCTTTCACTCTGTCCCATTCTCAATACATGTCGTTACTGGCCGTTCTCTAATTTCAAAACGTTTATTTTGGGTAGTAGTACAAGAAGAACTGAAAGTTCGAAAGAAAAAAGAGTAAAATAAGAAGAAAGTACACATTTTTCATGCCTGTTCATATTTATCAGTTTTTGAGGAGGTTTTTATTGTTGAAAAGGCTCCTAGAAGGTGACATCTTGTATTCTGATATTCACCAACAAAAAAAAAGTGAAAAAAGACATAGTGTGTGTTTATCGTGTTTACAAAGTATCGTATTTCTTTTGTGGTTGTTGTGCTCTTCTGTCATTTTTTTCTTCTAGTTTCCTTGGGCAAAAGAGAATGCAAACGTTTTTTTTACCGACATGCAATGTACCCAAATCCAGCGTGTACGAAATACTCTTAGTTCATTTCAACAACGAACCACAACGGAATAACAGCATCAACAACAACACATTGTGATTGCCCGCTGCGTACGAGCAACAACGCATTTCAACCAAACCTCCGTTCGCGCCACGCAAACGCCCAGCGTGCGACACAGCGTGTATCGATATCGAATGGATGCTCGCTGCAATAACTCAATCGCTAATTAAGCAATTAACCTACCAACACACATTACGTGAAGTAACCCACGCACCCAGCCCGCTGCGTGTCGAACGTCAAGAGGAACCCGATCCGCCCGGCGACGCTCCCCCGCCGGGCAAGCAAGTGAGCGCTGTTATCGTTATCAATATAAATTTTCATAAAAGCCAACCACCATTCCCCGCCGCTGCGTTTGTTGAATGCTTTGATCGCAACCGAGACGACCGTCGGAGCCGGAGGTAACCTTTGGCGGCATCGAGGGGGCCCGATGGCCACCTTTGAGCTCAACACGCACAACATAAATTGTCCCGCTTGCAGCCACATTTTCCGGAATTGTCGGCTCCGCTCGGAGGATGCCTGCTTCGATCGGTTCATCTGGTCGGGCGTTTTGCCATGATGTGTTTATAGACAAGGGAAGGAGAGCGAGAGAGTGTGTGAGTGAGACAGAGAGAGAGAGTATTTAACACAATTTTCATCTAATTTATGATTAATTAGACGTTATAGACTTCGCATTAAATCAGGATCGGCTTCGGCTTCACAGGTACGGTGGCGCACGGCAACGCCCGCAGGCAACTAGATTGCCGGGCGGGGAACAACCTCCATACCGGTTTAATCACACAAAACCCGAGCCGCTGCTTTAATAACCGTGATATACCGCGATGGCCGATGGCCGACTGAAAAACGCAAAATAGAACGCAAACACGGCCACGGCCGTTGGCTTTCGAAGCCGTGCCGTGCGAAAAATGCTACTCCAAAATTGGAATTCGTGGAAAATATTGTCCACAAAATATTCTAACGGCAGACGAAAATAGTAATTTTTTTTTTTCGCTTGCTATCTCACCTCGCGTCTTCCCGTGCGGTGAAAGTTGCTTCCGCTTTCCCGCCGCCGCGATTATGGAATCGTTTTTCCATTTTCTCATTATCAAAGCTCGACCAGTCTCTTACCGGGTTCTTTTCACGGTGGAAACGCTTACGAAATCCCGCCACGGTGGGTGCCGTGTTTCGGGAGGGCAAAAATAGCCCAGCCTGCCACCCAGTGTTGTGTCGCCATTGCCGGCGCATCCTGCGTGCGTTCGGTACAGGCGAATAATTCCTGTAATTTATTCATCCCCATGCTATCGATGCGGATGCTCTCCTTCTCTCTTTCTCTTTCTATCATCCCTTCCGCTTGCGCGAAGAAGTCAAACTTTGGCCATGACCGTGTGCCGAACCGGAAGGCCGGTGTTTAACGGTGCCCACGCGGCTTAGTGTGGGTGGTATGCGTGATTTTTTTCTTCCTTCTGTTTTTATCCAACCATTTGTTGTTCTTTTGAATCCTCCTTCCATCCCGAACTTGGAGAAGAAGATGACAAAAAACCGGCTTCCACCACTCTGCCCAAGATTGGGTGGTGGTGGTGGTGGTGAAGGGTGGCGGTAACGACACCCACCCACCCAACTTCGGTTCGGTATGCCTTAAAATATTTCTATTTACTTCCGATGGGAACGAAAGGTGTACATTATTAATGTCTCGAATGTGATGAGCCCCCGGGAGCCTACGCCGGGAGGCGGGTGGGGCATGAAAGAGAGAGAGAGAGAGAGAAAGAGAGGGGGTGTTTTCCGTCGGGCCCGACCTGGGGTCTTCGCTGCCTGCATATTTTTGCTAGCTTCTGATGTTAAAATATTTAAAACATCATATGGGTTAGGGTGGCTTTCTCGGGATCCCGCTCCGCAAGGACGAATCGCCATTCCCAGTCCCTGCAGGATGAAGCAGCAGCAGCAGAAGGGCAAGTTCTTGCCTGCTCGGCCGCTCGCTGTGTTGAAATCTAGACATCACTTTGTAACAGATTTGCTCGTGCCAGCGTTGGGGTAAACAAAATGTAAATTTAAGTACTAAATGTGATCCTAAGCGCACCGACCGGCCCGAGCCCGTCGTATACTAATGAATATTTGCTAGACCTTCGGCCCCGGGCCGAGAGACTCACACACACACACACGCGCGCGCGAGGCCGTCCTGTGCACTTCCCAGCACGACGAACCCGGTTGGGGAAATTAAAGTGAATGCTGCGAGAATAATTTGCCAACAATTAACTTAAGCAATACATCTTTTGCGGGTTAGTTTTGCTCCCACCCACCGTGTCCGTGCTCGGGGGTGGTAGTGAAGTTTTCCATCCCATTACCTCGGCCGCAGCATCCTCTCGGTGTGTGTGTGCGTGTGATGAAGTTTTGACCGCTTTTCGGCACCCCGGTCGCGCACGGCCCGAATTTCATACGCAGTGGGCAATTTATTCAAATTTATTCCATAATTAAAGAGCGATGACTTTGTTTCGAGCGTTTTCCGAACCCTGCCGTGGCTGGCCGTGGTCGTTACCATGCCAACCGGAGCATTGCCAGCGTTTCCCCAACTGTGCGTTCGCAATACGGGACACATCGAGAGACGGAGAGAGAGAGAGAGAGTGAGAGAGCGCGCGGACACCCCCTCCCGGGAGAGTTCCGGCCGTTGGCGGGTCGGGAGCGAATTATTCAAATGCTGCAGTCGGCAGAACTTGTTGAGCAAGTTACAATCCGGATAATCTTTTCATCGGCATGCACCGGCGACGGTTTGAACGGTTTCGGAGGAATTGTGTTGCGTTACATTGCTCGGGATTCGGTGCGGGTCGGTTTCGCAGGGTCCGGTTTTGCCGGAAAGCGTCAGACGGTGGACAACGATTAGGTGGTAATGGTGTTGCGTTTGTGTTGAGGGAATAGAGCCATCGATCAGTTTAATTGTTTGATCGCGCTTAGCGGCTCGATTTGAATGTTTTTTTTTTTTGTGTTGTTTTCTGATTTAGATCTGATTTACATTCACCATGTAACCTGAATCACCGTGAATCTCTCTCAGCGTCTTTGAAATGTGGTCTCATGTTGTTGAATTTTTGGCTCCATGTATCACAGTTAAATCGTTAAAAAATAAACCTATGACACTCAAAGTTGTTTCAAGCTACCTATATTTTTAAGAAGTTTAAAACGGTTATGTATCTCCTAAAAAATATTTTGTTCATGTAGTTGCATAGTTTAGCTACATAGACCAATTTTAACGTTGGCGAAAAAAAATAGCAAAAAATCTAAATTTTTCTTTTGATTCAACATTCATTTAAAGACAATTTACAATTTTATCTACCTCTTCAAATTTGAGTGTTATTTTCAAAAAGTAGGTGCACAAATAGTTATGTTACAGAATGTATAGGTTATTGTTCAGATTAATTGTACCATTGTGCGGTCAGTTTTGTAGATTAGTTCATCAGTGTCGATCAGTTTTGTAGATCGGGCTTGGAATGGAACTTTTTTATTCTAATTCTCCTATATCTAGACGATACCGGATGTCAAGACCTACTCCTAGGAAACCGGAATCAATGTCGTTTAATTCATGAAATGCGTTTTCCACAAGGCTTTTTAAAAAATGATTCTCGTGAAGTCGTTTCATCGTCGGTGGCGTTAAAAAATCGCCCATTGCTCTTACAACCGCCCAATTGTTCGTCAAACATTTCTTCACCCTGACACACGCACAGCTTCTTCGACGTTAGGTAAGATGGATACCGGTTTTCGAGCTCGTAAAACTTCATCCTGCGCTGGTACTAGCGGGAGAACTAGCTACACAACCCTCCCCCAGCACACGTTACCGAGAATGTAACATACCGAGCACGGACACGGCATCCTTCGCCCGGTGTCGGCTGCGCGCTACGCAACACTGCATTTCAAAGGCAGCATTATTCAATCAAACACAGCTCGCTTTGCGCTGGCGTTGGTTTCGCTCCGCATGGAAAACAAATTTCTCACTACGTGTGACGGACACATGGCGTACGGGGGCATCGGGAACGCTCTCGCTTTGATCTCTCCAGAAACCCCTTTTCACGGGGTGATGGAGGAGGTTGGGGGGGGGAGCGAGGACGAAACATTAATTGAAGAACAACACGCCCGGGCCAGCATTACTTCCGGGCCGAAGTTTTTCCGGCGCACACTATGCGCTATGGCAAGACGGCCGGACGGTCTGCCTTGCTTGGTTTGCGTTTTCGGCAAGGCTTTGAATGCTCTTGTTGTGTGCTTTACAGGCAATACCGGATGATATGGTTTAATGATTTACGGTTGAAGTACTTTTCATTCTCCCATTTACAGAACCATGCTTCGAGTGATAAAATTATCCCTCTTCCTATTAGCTGCCTGTTTGATATCTCACAACACAAACACAAACGGAATGAACCCTAATGAGAAAATTTATCAATTTACTATATTCCTATTTAGCCTACGTTTAAATGGTTTTATGACGAGTGAATTGCCGCAGGGCTCTACAATTCCTGCAGGCAAAACATCTAAAGTACACTTCTGGCGAATTGAGTATGCTCGATAGATAAGGCACTCACTTTATCAGTATTGAGTGTGGTGTACAACCCGTGGTACATGATCCGAACAATGAGTATTTCGATTTTCCGAATGGAGTACATAGCTTATTAGCTCGACAGGATTACTGGGGTAATGTTCAACTAGTGTTACGGCTGCACGGTAATTCAATAACCTGATTGCATGTTCATTTTAAAACATTTTCAAATACTTTTGCGTGAGGATCTGTTCTACATAACGATTTAAAAAGTTTTTCAGATATGATCTATAAAAAAAATAATTTATGTATATACTACGTAACATAAATAAAACCTCACTAATTTCACAAATTGCTTTGAAAATTGAGAAAAATATTGTTCAACATTGAGTTGAAAGTAGCTGTGAGCCACAGCAATTATTTTCACAAAGACAATTGCATTAAAAGCATGCAGAAAAGGCGAAAATAACATATTTCTGATATTTCTATTGATTAAACAGTATAAAGTTCCCTAAATCATGAACAAGAATAAGTTATTTGGGTAGAACTTAAAAAAAAAACATTGTATATTGATTACGGTTATAGAAATATTTAAAATAACAGATCTTTATTAGAAAACTTGACTCGTTTTAATGGCTTTAAATTTATCGATTTATTCAACAGGCTCACCACAAAACCAAAGCCGGAATTAAAACGGAAACTTAAACACTATCTCAAGAACTAACGAACAAAATTGAAACTTACAAACCAAAACCAACCTTGCCGAACACCGCAGAACTTGAAGAACGAAAACAGTAGAAAGATAAGAACTTCAAGAAGTACAAAGAGATACCTTGCCAAGAACAAAATAACAGAGTAGTGCTAAGAGGAAAGCAGAAGTTTGAAGGGTGAACCGATGGCAGGAGTGAAATGCAGTATCTTATCCATTGATAGCAGCTTTCAATTGAGATTCTTCGTCGTCTTGCATTTTGTTTCTATATGAATTAATAGAATCAATTTCTCACAAAAGTTATGAAAGAACATTCCGTGATTTCAATTAAAAGAAAGGGAATAAGAAACGTAGAACAAACGGACAAGCTCTACGGCATAGTTATTCAGTTATCCGACGCAACAACGGCCTCTGCCGTTCAAATTTCAACAAACAAATCTTCTCTCTCGCGCATTACTGCAAACGAGCACTAATCAGTTTACCGGTCAGCGTTCGTTTCATTAAAAATATCACCTCCAGATCCGTTTGCTAACGGATCGTCACCGGCGCTCGATGTTGATCCTTGCCGGATACTAATATTATTAGTTTACATCAGCGAACCGTAAAGCTCTCGTTGGGGGTGTTAAAATAAACAATTTCAAACATAGCGAAGGTAGCGTGCACCCGTTCCCAAGACCCACCGCTACCCATCGCCTCCACCCGAGTGGCCAACATCACTCCAGCGCCTGCTGAAAACAACAGCGCCACCAGTGAAACGGCGCGAAGGAAAGAAAGAAGCTGCTCCAAACTTTTGCTCAACCAAACTCGCCGCACCAGCGCGCGGGCTCCCGGTCCGGCCGCGTGACTTCCCGCGATGGCGGGTGGGAGGGTGGGCGGATGTTTCTTTTGAAATTAAACCGTGCCGGGGTGGGGGGGCTGCCCGTGTGCTCGATTGAGAGATGGGCTTACGCCCGCGAGTGCGTCCCGCGAGCGAATGAAGGAGAAACTTTCCCTAATTTAATTGACGCGAAAACTCAAAACAAGATAATCCTTGCACACGAGTGACGCTCACGGTGAAACTTTCGTCTGCTTCTTTAATTAAAGCGGTGTCAAAGCGCCGTGGTGATGGTGGTGGTGCCTTTTTCCCCATTATTTATTTGTGCTAGCTGCAGCTTGTGCGCGCATCCCGTTTGGTCAAGCGCAAACCAGTGCCACCAGTAGTGGCGTACCTTGCGAAAAACTGGCCACGGGGTCGATCCGGGTCGGGGTTAGCCCGAGTGCTTTCAGCGATGCGACTGGAACCCGTAAAGGGATGATAGTTGTTGGACGGTGAAAAGTTTGCTACACACACTATCCAAGCAGGCCGCGTGCGCAAAATAACTCATCGAATGCATTGGTTCGGAAAATCAGTACGATGTAACTACCGGGTACCGGCTTTTGGGCCGGCAGAAGTTGGGCAGAACCCCGGGCCTCGCTTGCCTGCTAGCTCGCTATTCGGTGCAATCTAATTTCAAGATTTGTGGAAAAGTTTTCCCCATTCTCGCCCAACACTCAATTTAGCTAACACTGCGTGTGACCAGAAAGGAAAATGAGCCGAGCGCAAATGCGGAACGACGATTGGCTCCCACCAACCCACTAGTCACGTACGATCGTGCTTCCTCCTGTCGGGGGAATCGTGTATGTAACGCAACCGGTTTTTTCACTTTTTTTAAACCCCACCCCTTTCTAAGGAATGTGACGTGAATGAGATGGAAAATGGAAGCCCTCCGCCGGTCGGCTGATCAGGCGATCTCTCCTCTGGCCGGGAATCTCGGTCCTCTATTGGTGCGATTATTTTTCCATAGCGAGTTTTACACAAATTTTGTAGTCGTGCTTCTGCCGCCTTTCGAATGCCTTCGACATCACGAAATGCATCACACCCACGCCCAGCCCGTGATCTGCATAACATTCGGCTTCCCCAGCGCGTGTGCTGGCTCGGTATTATCGGGAATTTAAATTTCGTAAGATAACGATTTGTCTACAAAAGCGCGAACAAACGAAGGTGACATGATTGAGGGCGGCACTGGGGTTGTTTTCTTCTTTTCTTTCAGTGGTTCGGTCGCCAACGTAAAGGAATGATTGTTCTAGTGCAGAAAAAAACCGTGAATTTATTACACGAGGAAAACTCGGGAAACTATTGTGGGAGGGTGCAAGCAAAAAGGGGGATTTGAAAAGTTTGCCTTTTTCGCTCGAAAGTTCAGAAGTAGCGGAGTAGCACTTCAGTAGCACAATGCTTTTCATAACAAACTGTAAGTTGATTGTATGAAAAAAAATATTAGACATTCCTGGCACAACAATGGCGAATTTCATTGCAATGAAGTAGTAGAACATCACCTAAGGAGTTTATATGTTTAATTTCCTAATTTTTGGTAATAAGACAAAACATGCTAAGACGCAATTATTTGCTCAGCCATCTATCGTTATTATCATAAATTAATCATATTGATTATATAAGTTATTTTCCTGTATAACTATCTGTATCTGTTTTACATTCAGCAAAGATCAATAGGTGGTTCAATTAGTTTTGACTATGAGCATTACGTTAGTACTAATACTAGTAAATGAAAGTGGGGAATTTTATAAGAAAAATATTGAAAAAAGATTTCATATATGTTTAAAGATATATAACTCTTCAAAGATTGGAGAATTGAAAGAATAACAATAACAACTTAATACGACATACCTAATGAACGAGACCGAGAAGGAGACAAGACACAAACACAAGAAACAAGAACGAGAAAAAAAAACAAAAAAAGAACACAAACTTGGATCCTCAGAGTTGTTCGACGAGATCGAATTATAAAAGACAAACCCACCGATCGTCAGTTAGGCTAAAAGTAGTCCTCGTTAGTTAGTATATCACTATTCTGAAGATATGCATGCAACGACGTCCAGATGTGTTGAGCTGAAGATAATTGGAGAAGCATCTAATAAAATTGAAATAATCTTGCCCCTTTACGGTTTTTACCACCGACTCACGTCAAAGTGCTACTTATCCTTTAAAAAAGAAGGATTCAGCAGGAAACCTACTGTTACGAGCTCACTTAAATCGCTTTCCAGTCGTTCTTGCTCTTTTTTCGTAAAGAGCACAAGGTGCTAATTGCAGCTTGCGTTTGCGAACTAATTGCCTCAATAATACTTCAACCTAAATCTCGTTATACATTAGTCGAATTTAACTACTCACCAACAAAGGCGCATCTGCAAAGCAAAGCGCACGGCCACCAAAACGAAAAAGCGCCAACTAATCCAACCCCGTTCTTACTGCAGGGTGTCTAGCGTTGAGCCACTCCTTGGCACCTCCTTCGCCTCGTGGCCCGCTTCAGCGCAACTTCCACACACAGGGTGAAAAAAGCATCTTCCAACAATCTTCCAGCAAGCGAAAAGTGTTGCCTTTGATGATAAATTTAGCAACTTTGCCGTAACGCAGCCAGCCCGTGGGTCCGCCGGTGCCGCAGTCGCTCACACCTCGCTTATCCGGGTTGCATTGCTTAACGCCCGGCTGCCTTCGGGTTGACCGTTTTCAAACAATTATCTGATCGTAACTAATCTCCTGTATCAACACCGAATAAACTTGCGACTTGCGAAGTTCGCCAAACGTGTTACTGTCTGTATCATGCTCCTCCCGCTGGTGTGGGTGTGAGTGTGCAGTTGAAGATTATCCGAGCCGGACCGGTTGGTTTCTCGCTGGAGCGATTTTCACATTTCTTCCACACTGCTGCGAGCGGGCCAAAACTTTCGAGTAAATGGAAGTCGCATCATAGTGGAGCCGCGCGCGCTCCACTAGGCTGGAAGTGTAGCAACCGATCTTACCGGTGGCGTTAAGGGGGAACTTTCTTTGTATTGTACTCTGGCACCTGACCGTGCGCAGCAAATCAACCAGGGTGCTTGTTCTGCACCGATTTCCGAGGAAACTTTATAAACCACAGCTTTGCCACGATTTGTCTCGAGATCCGTCAGGGCGTGGAGACGATGCGGCTTGGCCAGAGCAACATTGGTTTTGCAGGTGTCATAAAAGCGTCCCTATGGGTGTGTCGCATAACTTCATGTCGCTCATATTTCGCACCAACACACCCGCGGGATGGAGACGTCGATGTGCAGCGACATGAGGCAGGAAGTACGGCGTCAATAAATTTACGATCGACGAAGTTTAGCCGTGTTCGAAGCGACCGCGAAACTATGCAAACTATCTAGCGATGAGCGTGTGCAGCATTGTGGATTACGACTGTTTCCGCTTGTGGATGCTGTTCTGGCTGTTAGTTGAACCCAGCCATTGTTTCACCATCCTAATACATTCCAACAGAACCACCAATTCATTTTGAGAGCAGCATGATTACTTTAAGCAACCCATCCATTCTTGCATGTGCGCACAATTTCGGTGTTTTCGGAGCCGGCACCATCCATCTCAGTAGGCACTGATCATTCCCAACGTTTGCATTAGGCCCCGGCATAGCAGCAAAATGCACGCACGGATGCGTGAAAGAAATGCCCGCGATGCGCTCACTATCAACCCCATTAGCTAATTCCTTTGTTCCGATGGCGTGCCGTTATTGAAACTTACCCGTGGCAAGACGCAGCCCCGGAAAGACGGAAGACAGAAGCCTGCATTCGATGCTCTGTCTCGCTTTCACTCACTCTCGTGCATGCTTCATACGGAACAGGAGCGCCCCTGGTGGTTGGCGGACGAATTGTTTCGCAACATAATTCCGATGATACATGCCGGGCGAATGGCATAACCCTCCCAAGGGGTCTCAGTGCAGGTGTGTGTGTGTGTGTGTGTGTGTGCGTGCGTGTGTCTGCTTGCGTGTGGAATGAGAAGCACGCGTGTTGTGTCGTTTATATTTTCGTACAACATTCTGCATATCGCACAGGAAATGCTCGCTCTTTATCTGCGCTGGTGTTTTTTGTTCGGCTCAAGTGTGTGCAAGAGTGGCATTAATATTCCCATCCGGATGAATCCGTCGGTGATGCGTTGTCAGTCTGAGAATGGGTAATTTCTTGTTTTCCTTTTGTTCTCATGGAAGAAATTCATTTTAAAATATTTAACGTCAGGCGCCCTCGCTTATCAACGTTCGGAAAACAATGCTTGGAATCAATAATACAAACAACTATCGGGGCTCGTTGGTGCTTGTGAATAACTTGTGAATAACACAAAAAGAACATTGTGTTTCCCATCGATTATGCGTGTGCTACAGTGTTTTTTTTTTATATAAATGAAAATGATAGAAATTATATGACTGATTATTTCATTGCAGAATGTCTTTATTTCATGGTATAATATTTCTTACTCTATATGTCGACGACGGCAAAGTGAATGATAGCTTGTTATAGGATGAAAGCCTCTCCTTGGAAGCTTACAAATCGCATAACGAGATTGATTTAAATTCAATATCCTCAAACTTATTTGACCAGTGATCTGTATAAGAACAACATAAAACAGAGTTGTCTTCAAAAGCTAAAATAAATAGCATTTTAATAACCCTTGCTCAACATTAACGAAGCTCATTTCTTTTCGTAAAGATCTGCAATATAGCAAATAAAAACGATTTTTTTCCTCCAAGCAAACTGTTAGTTTTCATCTATTTTGCAAGTTTCAATCATCTTCTAATAAAAAAGGTGTGAAATTCGGAAATTTCAACAGGTTTATATAAAGGAATACATGAAGAAAACCATGGACAAATGTTCGCCGAAAACTATTAAATTGAGTCCTCATGTTTCGCTGTGCCTTTTATCAATTCTTAGAAACAATTTGAAGCATTATTGGCAATTAAACTTTTCCAAACAACCAGCCTAGTACGTGAGTAAAAAATAAAGTTTTTATTGCAAAAAAAAAAACATTGAAGCACTACTTGAGAAATAGGAAACAAATCGATGGAACAGGCAAAGGCATTCTTCTGAGCTCCTTGAAAAATGTCTAAACCACTTCAGAGTCTACTTTTGCCTTCGTTCTTCCGTCACCGCACCGCAACTCTCGCAAAGTCATCTAAACGGGACCGATGCGGCATAAATTGTCCTCGCACGCGGTCAGATTAGTATTGATTGCCCCGAGGGATGCTTAATTTGAGCATTATCCGTACATGTGATGAGTCCCAATTTCGCCCGGTCCGGCCCGGGCATTGTTTCAGCACATTGTTGCTCGCCATCGGCCTCGCAGTCGAGTTTCGTGCCAACACTACCCAGTATGGTCAAAGGCAGAGTGCAGGCTAGTTGCTTTTCCGCTTCCGCCATTCTCGAAACCCCGGATTTGGCTCTCGATTGACCGGACGATCACGGAAAAATGTGCAACATACACTTTGTATGTTCTGGCCGGGTTCGGATGACGATACTATAAGCAGCAGTCGACAAACAACACACTCACACACACCGGCTCTCTCCCGCTCTGGGGCCGAGTGAGAAATGGATTATCGCACCCGCACTAACCCAGTTACGTTGCGCTTTCATCTATGTACGTGGGCGGCGGTCCACTCTCGGGCACTCCTGTCCACCGGGCAGCAAGAAGCTACGCTTCATCATTTATTGAAACAGAACGGGAGTCAGTCAAACAAGAACCACCGGCCGGATTCGAGCAGGGCCGGCTACCCTTTTCCGGACCAATGGGGGCGCCCATGCGGCGAGTGTCGTTTTTCGTCGTCCGGAACCGTCCCAGACGGGGCCGAATCCCGGCCGGTAAATGCATTTGCATAGGGGTGGATGCATCGCTGTTATCGTCCGTTCTTTCATCCGGCGTACCACTGTGCGGAGTTTATCACATCGTACGTGTGCTGCGTGCGCAACGCTGCACCGGAATACTGGAAGCGAACTCTAGCCCGGTCGCGTTACTTTGCCGCGCCTCGGGTTTTGCGGATTGTGCGTAATTGTAGCCGGGATCGGGATGAAATAAATAGTGACACTTACTCGCGGTCGTGATCACCTCGGGCTGCATTCCTCATTCCATGACATTCAATAGCGTGTATGCAATTGACACCAAAGCCACTGAACGTTTGACTTTGTTCTCTCTCACTTCAACTGGAAGATACAGAAATTGATCAAAAGAAATTATCATTTGAGTTAGCAAACTTGAACCTGATACGAATAAGATAAACGAAGTATTAACATGTTGTTAGGCGACTCTATCTCATAAATATCTTTTTCAATTTATTTTATTTTATTTATATCACTCATACCAGGTTAAACACAAATCGTGGACCTTCGGAAAGAGGAAATGTTGCGGAAATAACAAAGTAGCCATCGCAAAGTGCCCGGTATGAGCGTTTGAAACGTAGTAGGCATGGACAAGGAAAAGTGTGTCGTTACGTATGATTGAGGATCGACATTTCGAGTGAATTTGGGCAGGATCGTATGAAAAATGAAAAAGTTACTAGGCTTTTATGGTGAGAGTACGTACGCGCCGAAGCATACAAAAGTCTGTGAAAGCATTCCAGTAGCAACATAGTAGTTTTAGCTTGTGATATTTAGCAGTTGAGAAAAGCCTCTGTGTTTCGTTTGTCTTCCTTTATTGAGCAGTCAAAATTCAATAGCTTTTCAAAATTCATCCCATGCTCATTACATGAGTCCACGGGACGTCTATCTAGATTGTTGATGGGAATTTCACCTTTTAGCTTTCGATAATTCATTGACCCTAATTGAGCAAATTGTAACAGAATTTTAAATGTCAAAATTCTGTAAAGAAACGTATGGCAGGATTTTGATATTGTAATTTTGTTCCAAAGATTTCTGAACAGAAGTTATACTGAATATTCTACTGTAGTTAAACATAAATAGTATAGTATTATAATTAAAAAAGTAATAAAACTGGTAAGCGTTGAGTGAATACTCTGATTGGCTGAGAAACAAACTGAGATATTCTTGGAAAGCGACTTCGAGCCGCTAGAAGCGTTTAAATATAGCATAAGCAAGGCGCAGATTGTCCGGCGTAGGGGCATGGTTCTCTTGCTACTCTTCACTTTCGCGCTGCTGGTGAAGGGCACGCACTTTCCGCTGCGCCCCCCAGCCCTGTATACACTCGACCATCCGGTGCCGCCGGAAGCGTCGCGCCTCCCGCACGCACATTGCGATGAACTGTTTCCGTACGCGACGACCACCCTGTACCAGCTCGAGATGCTGCAGCAGCGTGGAGTAGTCGCGCCCGGGACGCCGGATGTCGCGAAACACGATCGAGCGCGTCTCTTGGTTTGCCTGCTCGATCTGCTCGTTATTGTCATCGTCGTCATCATCGTCGTCGTCGTCGCCGTCGTCGTCCTTCTCACACAACTCTAACTCACCGCCGCAGCTGAGTGATGCCTTCCGGGTGCCTTGTATCTTAGTTCTGCAGCTGTTGCTTCTACCGCGACCCTGGGGCGGACGCTTGAACACGTAATCTTTCCGTAATGGACCGACCTTCCGCTTCTCGCCCATCCGGCCACACGACGGCCGTTCGAGGCTCTGCTTCTGCTGGGAACCGGCCGACCGAAGTGGCCCGGGATCGTTCAGATCGGCCTCGTCCGCCTTCGGGGTCTTCTTGAACGGATTGCCGAACGTGTCCTTCCGCACGTTCGTCGGCTCCAGTTCACGCAGCGGCGCCTCCCCGTGTTTCGCATACTTGTGGTAGTCGCCCATGTCCGCGATCGGCCGACAGTGATCGGCATCGTTCGTGTCAACGCTGATGTCACGCGTCGACAGACGGAAGAAGTCGGCCCGCATACGTGCGGTCGCGTCGATCAGGTCACGGCGCGGTATGTCGTACGGGTTGCGGTAATTCTTCGTCGGCTCTGGCCGCCTGATTGACGGTATCACGACCGTGCGATCGTCGTACGTCACAATCTCACGGTGCATCTCCGTGAACGCGTCCCTCAGCATCGGGTGCGACACGATGTCACGGTTCAGCCGCGGCGGAACGATTAGTTTCGTCGTCTCCAGCTGGTGGTAGGCCGGTTTCGGTTGCTGCAGCTGTCTCTGCACGCGCAGACAAAGGCTCTGCTGCTCTTGCTTCGCGGCATCCTTCATGTGTTGCAGCTGATTGACGACGGCCGGGCCGAGACAGTTGTCCAGGTCGTGCGGCAGGATGTACTGCACCACCTGGTACGGCACGTTCATTATGGTCACCAGTGCCCGTCGCAGAAATAGACGGTAGTACTGCGGGATCGTTCGCAAGTACTCGGTGAACCTGTACACCCAATCGAGTGGAGGATTGAAGTTGTGCTGCTTACACAGTTCGTCGATCAGTGGCAGCAGCATCGGATAGTTGTACGGCAGCACGTACAGATACACGATCGTGTGGTTGCTGTTCGGTTTCAGATACCCAAACGGCAGCTCATCTCGCAGGCACGTAGACAAGATCACTGGCCACACCTTGTTTGATGTCTTCCCCGAAAGGAGCTGTACCGTTAAGGAACTCATCTCGAGCTCATATATGTCGATTGGGAAGTTGCACGGCACTTTCGGCTGCTGGCTGCACGGTAACACGATCTTTATTTTCGGGTGAGCATGACGCGGAGGCACAATAGTCCAGGTTGGATCGGCCCAGTACGGTTCCGGGATCGGCCAGCTCCCGAACGAGTTCTGCAACCACGTCTTCAACGGTCCGTAGATCACGCACGGCGTCGGCTCGATCGTAAGATGGGACGATGCGTTGCTACTGCCGCCACCAATACACATGTCGAGCTGTTCGAAGCGCAACACGACGCCGGGTCGCAGCTTCTGCGTCAAACTTTCGATGGACCGGTTCAGTTCGCCGTGCGATCGGATCTTGTACGAGCGTCCGCCCGTCATCTGGCACATCTTCTCGATGTTGGATTCGTCGTGCGGTATCCTCTCGCTCGTCGGTAGCTCTACCAGGTGGTGGCCCGGTATGCGCAACACGAGCGAGTACACCCGCTGGTCCCACCGGTACGGTTCATTCGTCAGGTTCGCGCCCGGTAGCGGAGCGTGCAGTGGCAGTACGATCTGCTGCTGAACCCCGGTCTGAGACGTGTAGTTGCCACCGTCAGTCAGCACGATAATAACGGACGGCTCGAGGAGGAACGGGCAACGGCCCTGTCCGTACGTGTCGATGCCGGACTGCATGCGGCTCTGGTTCAGCAGATCGAACGCGTTCATCAGTCCCTGGCCCATCGATGTCAGCTCGGTGCTCTGCAGATGCTTCAGCTCGTCCATGAACGTCGCGTAGGTTTGCTGCCAGCCTGCCTTCACGTGGTTGGGTGGTTCCTCCAACGAGAGTAGCATGTACCGGTCGCCTATGGAGGCCGCCGTACGTTCGCGCCGTTTCAGAAACGTTTCCACCGCCTCCTTGGCGATGTCGAGATAGGTCTTGCGCACGCCATTCACCAGTGCCTGTTGGCACATGGAGGCGGATGTGTCCATCAAGAACACGACATTGACCGACATTTTGGAGGGTTCACAGGACGATTGCGGTGTCTGGTGGCTTCAGACAATCCACAACCGCCAGCACGTTCTTAAAAATGGTTTCTGGAAAACGGAAGCACAAACACACGCATTACAATACAGAGAGATATAGGTGAAAATTGAAGCGATTAAACTGCGCATGAGCAATTGTTTAAATTCAATAGAAGGTTAGCGACGGGGTGGTAAAGCACACAACATACCGCAGAATTGGCAACAGAATGGATACAGAAATGTCTAAACACACGTTCACAACCGTCGACGACTGGCTTATGACTATCATCAACAGCCTCGCAAACACTGTCTTCCTCTTTCAGATCTGACAGCCAGAGATCACAGCGATGATAGCGAAAGAGAGAAATCAAGCGAAAGAGAGCGAGTAAGAGAGAGAGAGAGAGAGAGAGAGAGAGAGAGAGTTAAATCAAAAGAGCGAGAACACATAAGTAATGTTTGAGCCCTATTCCAGCTAGCTTAAGTCTGTCAGACTCTCTCTAAGTCTCTAAGTCTGTCAGAGAGAGAGAGAGAAAGAGAGAGAGATAGAGACAGGGAGAGAACGAGTGATCGAGAGAGCTGTCTCATGAAAAGTGAGCATATTACTTCTATAATATAAATTGTATATGTTCGACTATTAAACATTTACCTAAACTATTTATTGACCTGTTTTCTTACGGAAAATCTATAAATATCGCGAAGCCAGTTCAGCGCTTATCAACGAATGACATCACATCCGTACGGCGAAATGGCGAGGTGGTGTGTTTGCTTCTGTCAGAGGAGAATCTGTTCGGCTACGACCAACTAGTGTCGGAGCAATATTCGAAGAGGTTGAGCGAGAAATGCTTGCGTAGCTAAAACACTCACCTCACTCGCCAAAGTCCACTAATGAAAGCCACATCTAACGTCCGCCGTCAGATATCGAATTACGTCTAAGGTAAGTCATGAGTAATTATCACCGTCGGCAAGCTCGCCAGCAATGATAACCAAACATCCGTCCCACAATCTCACGGCGCTTCAAAATAAACGCCATGCATTAGTAACGGATGCAGGAAATATTCACCTCCCGATGTTCTGCGTATCAGCTCGATCAACAGTTCACACACACACACACACACACACACACACACACACACAGCCGTGGAGTGCAGCGTCAGGACAATGGCTACAAGCGTTGCATGCAGCGTTCGGAGACGCCTGCCGATGGGTCCACTCAGGAGAAAGTTCATTACCACTCAAACGATACCGCTCGACCGGCAGCAGCTTGCCCCGGTTGGGTGGAAAGCGCAGAAAACAACACGCTGCCACCCAGCTGGAAGCTCGTGCGAACCGATCGTGAGTGCATTAGTTTCCATCCCACGGGATGGACCCGTTGTTCCCACGGTGCCGGCGAGTATCAAAATGTGCTGTGGTGCTGCTGGAACACCGCGCTCCACACGCAACCCTATGGCTCTCCCCGTTCCCGGAGGCACCACCGGACCGGGCGGTTTTCAATTCCATCGCTGCACCTCCTTTGCCGGGACAGTGCACCGGGATGCTACAACGACGACGGCTGACGCCCGGGAATGCAACACCAGGTTGTTGGAGCAGGCAAATTGAAATAGTTTTACAAACAAGACCCGCTCCCACTCGCTGCCCGGTGCCTCTCGCTCGGTCGCAGCCAGATCCTCGCCCGGTGGGCGAAGGCAAACCCATCCGACGTGAAATGACAATACGTGCAACATCCGTACGCGGGCGGTCTGTGGGTGGGTGATGGAAATTCCGGCAGCATCTCAAAAAGAGAAACACTCGATTGCCGCCGGATCGCATGCGGAGCGTCGGATAGAAGAGGCGGTAGTGTTGCGCGCTTAATGTGCTTCCTGTCCATCGGTTCGTGGAGCGGTATGAGCCACAAGGATCACAGATGTCGTCGTTGATGGTTTTGAATAATATGACGCTTAATGGCGCGCAATTATTGTCCCGTCTGGACCATAACACTGAGTCCATAACACGCTAGCGGACGGGCTCGGTGCCAAAATAATTGGAAGCCACCGAAGAACCGACCGATTGGTGATAAATACCGACTCGATAGATCCACAATTGATGATTTGATGAATGATCACAAGCCGTTCGTTCTGGCCACACAAGAAGGTAAGATGCAGCATGCGACACTCACCCAGTGAAATCACTTTTCATCGTCTTATTATCAGCTTCTAGAAGAGCATGATTGCAACTCGCCCCAGCCCAGACAGCTACAGCCAACGAAGGGGTGGCAATTTTCCGCTCCAATTTCCTTCCTGCGTGCGCAGGCCCCATCCCGGCGAAAGAACGGGTCAAGTGTTATCAGTCGGAAAATTTAATGTAAATTTCGTTTTCCACAATTGCAAAGCTGTGCGGAAAATGTGCTTGTCAATGCTTGCGAGCAGCAATCTGGTGGGAAATAGCAATCTAGTCTCTGGCAGCACAGTCTCACCGACGCAGCTGCACGTGAACCGAAGCGGCTGCATGTGTTTGAGATTGTTTTTATTTGTCTTCAGATTGCTCATTTTAGCGTAAAACTCTGAAATGTGTTTGAGACAAATGCGTATGCTGGGAACAGCTCGTACCAAATTGTGCTGTGTTTCAATGTTTAGTTTGAGAGTTTTTTTTCTACCTCTATCATCGCTTCGTAGTCGCCTTATAGCACTGCAAGTTAGAAATGTTATTTACAAAACATTCAATTTTTTTAATAGGTTTCTATAACCATGACAGGTTAAAGCATGCTTGTGTCATATTTTAAACAGATAAGTAGCTCCTAAACTTTGCGTTGTTCCTCAAATGTTGTTTACAAGTTCTGTTAAGCCGTTTCTAGACGTACCGCGAATTTCTCGCTAGGATTAGCGTTTGCCAATTTTGACAGCTGTGACGTCAGCAACTCCAAACGAAAAAAACCGATTGGCGCTCGAATTCGTTTACCGTTGTGTGTATTTACTGCGAAAGGATTTGGCGCCCCCAAATTGGCAAATAGTACAGTTTAGCTGATTGACAGCTCCGTAATATAACAGTTTCCATGCACGATTTTCACATATTTTGCGGAAACTGGCAGTAATACGTGTGGAAACGGCTTTAAGATGTAATTAGTTATGCACAATATAACTTTCCTGTTGCCAGTCACAAGATAAACATGAATGAAAACAATTACAAAGATGCTCCGGAGTCGAGCAGTTTGGCGCGGCGCGATTTTTGCAGATTCTGCAGAAACTGTACTACGTCGAGCGCCAATCCCAGCGTGAAATTCGCGTTACGTCTAGAAACGGCTTTAGATTGGAAACCAAAGGTTTCTATGGCTACCTTCTAAATATAGCTAAAGGTTTGTTATATATTTTAACCTCGTCATCACCGCTGGAATGTTTGACAATCTTGATTGAACCCTGGATGTTCATATTTCGAAAATCCAAATCCTGATTTTGTCAAAATAGACATTTGAGGTTATCTTCTTATTGAAAATGTTCCCTTATTAGAAGCTAGTGTTAAGAAGTTTAGCTAATTTAATAATTGAACAACATGATTCTGAAGAAATCTGATGATTGACGATGATATTGTGAATATTGAATATTGAAGTTAGTTTGAAATATTGCAACATCCTAATTCCGCTTACCAGCACAAATAAACCAACATCAGATTATCACAAGTCACTAAAAACGAACATATAAATCATTTCGTTCGATATTTTATGGCTTTAAGGGAAATTTAAGGTACCGTAAGCTACACTAGCTCTCCCGCCTTACTTCCAGTCAATCTGAAAAGATAAACACCCGGCTCGATAGTGCTGCACTACAGCCAATCATTATTTTGTTTGCAAATTATGACGATCCACTCCTTCGCCGTCATCGACGCAAATTAATTTCCATAAGCGAACCTGATCTCGAGCACGCACCCTTGTAATACGATTTTACCGCACCAGGATTTTCCAAAACCTCCCATGGCTCGGGGATAGCGAGAAGTTTTATGCACGTGGCGCAAAGTATCGGCAGCGGTATTAATTACACGCAATATCAAACAGACAGGCAGCGCAAGCCCTTACCGGGTGAGGCTTTCACCGTTTACGTTTTGATGCACACTGCGCGTACGCAGTTTTACGCGGCCCACTAGTTTGCGCTAAGCTCCACCGTGAGCCCATATCGATAAAACCACCATGATCACTTAATTAAGTGCCTTTGCGGACGGTAGCATAATGAACCGTCCATTTAATGGTAGTCCCAAGCTGACAAGCTGCTCTTTGACAAGCCGACCCGTCCTCGGTCACAGTGCATTCGCACAGACACACAGGCCGGAGTACACACTGATTTTAGCCGTCAAACCACCGTCGGGAGTGGATGAGCACGGTGAGATGCAGAAAAACACAGAGCAGGCGAACGAGCGCGATAGAGGGCGAGAAAGGGCGAGAGAACGGGCGAGTCCGATTTCCATGGAAACGGGTGGATGGCTAGTATTGTTTTACAACGCAGCATCGGCGTCAAGCCGATAATCCTTCGAAAAATAAGCCAACTCCCATGGCGCTCGTTTGCATCACATTAAGCACTATCGTTTTAATTGTTTCGAGCTATGAGAGTGATCATCGCTATCAGTGGGGGTTTACGCTAGTGTGGTATTAATACTTGCACTTTTTGTTGTTGTATGTATGGCGATTGCAAGCGCCCGGTCCCAGATAGTTGTGTACCTACTCGTACGAAAAGGCAATATTGCTTTTTCCACCCATTTGCATAGTTTCACCCCGAGAAGATCAGTATGTGTTAAAGCACACAAACATGATTACTATTGTGTTTTTAAAAGTGCTCTCAAAAACAGCAACATGTTGCCTGGCTCAGGCAGCACAAACACTCGCAAGCGCTCTGTTTGTTTGTCCGCCCGGGACTACATTCCATCATAGATAAAGCGAGCCGCTCGCACTCGGCCCGCAGCTCTGCGGTGGTGGATTCGGGCGTGCCTGGAAGTTTTGCGATAACATCAGGATCAATACGGCATTTGTTTACGTAGCACCGGGCCACATTAAATTATTGCGAATGAATGGGAACCCCCGTGCGCTTCGGTCTAATTTATCGACCGATCGGACAACGACGACGACGACGGCGGCGGCGGCGGCAGCAGCCAGACAGGACTTGATCCCTCTGCCACGGACCTGGGAGCTGTCGCACCGGAAGGCTACTCTAACAGAGTCAATCGGTATCCCGTTCCATCCGAGATCTGTGCCAGGCCGCATCTCGATAAATGAATCCACCCACCGACGGGACACGGAGTTTTTCGATCCAGCTCATCACTGCGCTCGGCCCCCGTGAATCCAGAGATGAAAGTAACCTACCTACTGCCGGTTTCCTCGCTCGGCGTTCGGCAGCAATCAATGCAAATGATCTCCATCAATCTTGCTCGGGCTCTTGGCGCGGGCCGAAATCTTCGAATTCGATATTTCGATCTGCCGCCAGCGCCCCGGGAACGCTGCCGAGCAGTTCGAGATGCTTTCGATTTCGATTGAGACAATAAATTCAACTGACGTCGACGATATATAATGCCGCATCCGGGGAAACTACCGACAACTAGCCACCGGGTGGGAGTTCTGTTTTTTTGTTGAGCGCTGGGCAAGGCATTCGGGCATGGTGAGATTGTGCATTGCAAAACGAACAAACAAAAAACTCCAATCTCGATGAAGCGGACAAATCGCGCAGGAAATGGATGCCTATAATGAGGACTACAGCGGGGGTGAGAGTGCACAAACGAAAACAAACCGGTTCTTGTTACAGTTTTATGAGCGAGATCGTCTTTCGTAAAATGTACGTGACAAAAATTTAACTAGTTTTCATTTATCTTGAGACAGGTTATAATGAACACAAACTTACCTGATGTAACAATGGCTGTGTCAAGAACTTTGTTTAAGTCAGGTGTTAGATATGATACTACAAATCTGATCCGTAGCTGTATGGCATCAGGCTTTAGAGAAGGAACCGTAAACTATTGCTTTGACTTAAAGACTTTACACCTACTAGAAATCTCTTTATTGATCATTTTTACAAATAATGAGAGTGCTCAACTCACTCATCAATAGACACTTCTCGAGAAAGTCTACTCAAGGTGCTTTTAGTGATGTGTTGGTCTGTATGACGCTTCAGTATAAAAAGCTTTGATTTTAACAGGCTTTTGTAAAAACAAATCAAACGAATATAACAGGCACTCCAGAAGCCTGTCGTAACACAGAGCGGACACAGAACTCAACCGGAAACGACCTCTCATGTAGGGCTCAAGCGGTGGCTCGAACATCATTCCACAGCTACAGCTGCATGCAAGGTATTCGCTAGAAGAAAGCATGCCGATTGCATATGCCTGTTAACCTATCACAAACGCAACCAGAACTCGATGGAGGGAAACGTCCTGGAATGGGGTTCATCACAAACAACAGAAGCGACACACATTTGTGGCATTAAACGACGCAGGGCGTGAAAGCCCATTAACTCGTTACGCTCCCCGAACCCCACGATGTACCTCACCTGGACCGCAACATCGAGGGAAACAGTCGGGAAAACTAATATGCATCGATTTTATGTAAAGTCTGCTGCTGTGGCGTATCAGCAACCCGATACGATTGTGCAAGAGTTACAATGAGGCCACGGGCTGTATAAACGACGTTTTGCTCGATTATGAGATGTGAGTGGTGTCCCCGGGGTGATTGTGTTGGTGCCGTCGAAACGGGTCAAATGAGATTTTCTTCCCAGAACCCGGCACACACGGGGCTGCCCATAGGCCACCCGGCAGCTTGATCTTTACACACACACACACACACACACCGAGCGTATTAGCCAGAGACAGAGCACATTCGTGTCCCTTTGATGCCCGCTTGATGCCGACTGGAATGGATTTTTTATGACAGTTTCGAAATTGCACGTCCATAAATTACTCCGCCACGCACGTGTGCCGTGTAATCCGCCCGATCAACATCTTTACGTTAATCCACAGCCGGATCTACAGTCACCACCTCGCTCGGTACGGGACACGACGAAACGGAACGCAAAAATACTTGCCATCCATAATAAAGTCCGCCAATTAGCAAGGCAATTTTCAGCCCAGCCCAGCAGGACACCTCTTTTCACATCTATGCCGAGATTAATCACCCGATTATCGGATGCGGTTGTCTGACAGACACACACACACACACACACACACACACAGGTGTGCAACGTCGGTTTGCATGCCGCCAACACCAAGTCCTTCCGCTTGGCGCTTGGATCCCTGCCAATCACGAAATGTGTTCCCGCCACAGCAACGTCCCGGTCGCACGGGAAGCCAACGGGGCCAAGGCGCTCAAATAAATCCAACGCTGTGCAGCGGTGAAGAAGCTACAACCCTCCCACCGGGTTGGAACCGAAGCATCCGTCTTCCGGTAACGAACGTGGGCTATCGGGTCAGCCGCATGCAGCTTGTTGAATATTTAATCAAACAGATCATTTTTCTCTGTCCTGCCGGCCTCTTGTTGCTGCCCTGGGCGGAACCGGCACATATCCGGCCATCCGGAGTTAACCCCCCCAAACAATGCGCGGAGGAGGGGCGGAGGGGTGTGAGAGAGTAATTGTAATTCAACATGATGATGGAAAGTGGAAAGCACTTTGTGCGATATTTTCCCCCGACAGACAAAGCTTCTCCGGAGACGTCCAACGCGCTCTCACCGACAGGAGCAGCAGCAGCAGCAGCAGTTGGATCATCCTGATGCGGGTGATGCTTGTTATACATGCGGACGTACGTGTGTATGTGAGTGCATATTGATGTAAATTATTATTGCGTTATTTCACTTACCCCGGGTGGGGACGCTGCTGTGGGCCGACACCTATCTAATGAGGCGAGCGAGATGGAACCAGCATCTTTCCCCACGGGACACTGGGTGCTTTTTTGGAGAACAAGCTTTTTGGAGCGCCTCCGAAACATGGAGTAAAACAGCGCTCCACTGTTGTTTGGGGGATTCATTGTAATGTTGTTCCCTTTTTTTCGTTGTTGTTCGGTTGTTCTCCTGCCTGTTTGTTTACTTCTTTTCAAGCCAATATCCCAGCCCGAAGAACGAACGAACGTACAGTCATAACGCCGCTGGTTCTTAATTGGAAAATTGTTTTTCAGCCCCAAAAACTGCGCCCGCCGCCCGCTGGGAGTACCTTTTGGGGCGCAAACGTTTGCCCACTTGGACATGGGTCAGAGGCAAAATCGAGAGAAGAAGCGGGGAAAAAACCGAAACTTCGCCAGGGGTTTCGCTGGCCACGTGCACCGGACAGCTGGTCCGTCCGGCGCGAGAGTTCAGTTAATTAATTTGGGGATTTTCAGTCGGCAATTTGCGCTCGAACGCTCCCCGGGTGCTGATCTGTGTTTTGTAACGCCGGCCGCTGGCGAGAACCGGCTTTATGAGGTTACCGCGAATTGACCGGTTAATCCCCGGCTGCGTTGCCGTCGGACCACATGCTTTACAGCCCATCCACCGGCCGGCGGGCAGCAGCGATGCAGTTGCCGCTAACAGCCGTAACATAAAATAAACATTTATGCATTAATGTACACACGTCGTCCTTGCCGTGGGATAGACCGTGTTGGGACATGTTGTTTTGTGTTTTTTTTTAGTTTCGTTTACGACGTTGTTTATTAATTACCACCCAGCTGTGAGAGTTATTTGATTGATGCTGACCGATTTTATGTACTCCGTATCAGATTTAGGAGGGAGTTGGGAGGAGGACGTGGAGGGGAGGGGGTCCCGACACTCACCGACCCTTCGGCACTCACTCACGAATCTTTTTCGAGCAGCTCTCTCCGGCACAAACCCTCTCACGCTCTACACGCTGCGTTTCACTCTCCCAAACGATCTCAGCAACCACTGGAGAGAGCTTCTCGCGCTCCGGAGGAGGCTCTCTGTTTTCTTTCGCACAGCCAGGATACTAAAGGACTTTGGCACAACAAATGCATGGGCGGACGGGTGTCATACAAACGTACACACACACACACGCCCTCATCATCTCAACAATCCCCGCCACTCACTCCGTTCCACTTCCTATAAGCGAGCACACACACACACACTCCCACACAGCCCTATCTCAACTCGGTTCGCAGCGAAAAGGCTTTCCACACGCCCGCTTTGTTTTTCCTGGCGCATTCGAGCGGGTGGACCCGGTTGTTATGATAGGCGAACGCGTATCCCACTGCAGGAACTGCCCGGAGGCTGCTTTGGCCGTCGCGGGCGAAGATAGTTCGGTCCGTCAATTTGGGTTCGTTTTTTTTTTGTTTTGCTCTTTGATGGTCCTTTCTTGCGTGTGGGCTATCCCCACAGCGTTTTGGTGAATTGCGCGTTCACACCAACGGTTCTTAGTAGCTCGCGAGCAAGACTTTCATCACCCTCTCACCCACGGCCTGATGCGGTAGGAGATGCCATACCGGGATTGCTGGTGGGTTTTAGTGGAAACGGTTTATAATGCAGACAAATGTTACATAACGGTTGCTGGTAAGAACGCCGAATTCAACAGATGAAGTTTAGGCGCATATTGATTGATTGTGCTGAAGAAAGCGACTCAACTTACGCCCGATGCGTACACAGTGGCTACCGCGACGTGTGGGATGACCCTATTTAGCAGTTATGATCAGCTGTGTCGTGGCAATTGACATTTTCAAAGCTCAATTATCGGCAATTATTGGCCTATGACCAATTGGATAGTTTTACACACTTGTGTACTAACTATTCTTTTTTAGATTTTAAATACTCCTATCCTAGCAAGCAAACCAAACAGTTGTATGTATGAAATGTTGTTATATTACACAGCATCTCCAACATCTCCAGCCCCAAATGCGCCTTCGCAGCTAACGCTCCAACCAATTGCCTATGACCGGAAAACCATCAAAAGCACTGGGCTAGAACATAGGTAATATTTACATTTGTTATAAATCTCTTCTGGCCCACTCGAACAGCCAACAGACAGGTGTAGTTTAGCAGAACAACCGATGGATTCAGCAGCCTGCATTCGTTTCGTTCTCATCCGGATCGCAATTTGATCAAAATATAAAATGTATTTATTAATCCTCTTTGGAAAATTTCCCGTTGTAAAACCATTCGACCCGGTTGAACGAACGAATCCCACGCCATACGCCCAGCGCCCAACGTGCTCGAGCATCTGTTCGTGGTATGAAAATGGGCCCGGTGGAGGAGAAATAAACACGCAAATGCCGAGACTGATAGCACAGCCCCATCCATCCATCAATCCGCAACAGGTCGCCTGGCACCATCCATCATTTAAGTTGGACAACATTGATTCCGCATAGTTTTTCCACGGAACGCAGACGCGAGCTCGCGCAAAAACTCAGTACGTAAGGGTGACGGATGGAGATGCAGATGTACGGCAATGCATGGGAAATTCTTCGAACCAAAGTATCCTACCCTCAATCCAATTCATACTTTTACAGTATTCTATTTCCCTGAAAGCATCGCGCCTTCGGTACCTAGAGACAATCTCTTATGTTGTGCTCAGTACAGGCAAAGGGAGGCATTTGTTTCATTTATAAAAGCATTCATTCAACTACCGGCCTGTGTGGAATCGAATCGGGCCCCAAACAATACCCTCCTTACGTATGCAGGACGAGTGTTTTAGGTTTCCCAGCAAACAAACGCCACTGAGCCGCGAGTTCACTTTGATGCAATCGTCGGCCGCACGTGTTCATGGAAATTACCCGCCGCTAATGCGACACCGCCAGCCAGCCAGATAGTATCGATGCAATTATATCGTTATGATTAATACAAGCGATACGGTACGTGGCAAACGCGGGTCGTCTCGTTTCGGGAGGCGCGTGCGTTCGGCCGATGCTATGCGCAAAGTTCGATTTACCAAAAGCACCGCACCGCGGCGTGTTACTTTAAACACTCTAATGGCCGACGCGCCCTTATCAGTTAATCGCTTTTGCTGAATTTTGCTTTGAAGTGGCGGTTTTGAATCAACTGTTAGTTACACCTATTTCGTTCGTCATTCGTTTTTTTAATACATGCATAAGCTTGTGATTTGTAATCATTTTGAAAGATGCTTAACACTATAACCAACGAACTAACTAACTAAATTTGATAAGTAATTTTGGATCTTTAGTAACTTCTTCGTGTTTGAAGATTTTCCAATATTTCTAAAACAGTTATGTCATATTATTTTTTGGCTTTCAGCAATTTTTTATTTGTATATTCGTCTTACATCAACATTTACTAGTATTGATAAAACAGAGTTGGATTATTTTTATAAAAAGCTTTTAAATAGATATATCAATCTGGAAGAAACTGTAAAATTTGTTATTCTTTGAGGTTTCCAGATTTTCAGAGCTAAAATAAGTACATTTATGAATTAATATTAATAAAAAAATAAATTTTGTTATGTCATCTAAGATATTTTATATTTTTAATGACCAATTCAAACTTTGAAGATTTGTGATTGACAGAGATATTAAAAGCTAGACAAAATGTGTCGTTGAAAACCTCTTTTAAAAGACTTTTAATTGCATTTCAATTCGTTTGAATTGCTGTTTCATTTCGAAAAGCTTTTTAAAATTATCGTTTTTAGTATTCATTTATAATTGCTAAAAGCGTTTATGCTCGACAGTTTTTTCGGTTAAGGATACGAATATTTATATTTTTTTCCAACCTTCGGCTTCAACCACCACGAAAAACTTTCGATTTGTTGTACGATTGTCGATTTCAAATGCGTTTATTACATGAAAACATCCTTTTAACGAAACATGGCTATCCAAACGCTGCTGGCGTAATGAGGAGATTCATACACACCTGATGTACTTTTCGCAACTTTTTGAAACGATAATATTTTCTCATGCGTATGAAGTTTACCGTAGGCACCACTCGGTAAAGCAACGAAGATGGAAACACTTTAAGCGGCTACGTCTAATTTTCCACCCTTGACACGTTCAAAGCTGTAAAGCATACACAATGGAAGCGTTTAATTAAGTTCATTTCGTCCCGGCAAGATCAATAGCTGCCGGGAAAGTCACATACGAGCAGGGAAGGAACAGCAGAGACGAAAAAAGCTCACAAACGGATCGGCTTCACGAAAGTTTTGCCGTACGTACACACACACACACACACACACACGCTCGGGCAAAAAGTGCCACTCGCCCCGCACGGAGGCTCACCTGTTCACGAATGCATGATGGGGTCCACTTGCCGTCTGCAACTTTCATTGCAGCGCGCCGCCGGGTGGTTTTGTGGTGCGATTTTAGCAAAGTTTTAAAACACTTTAGCGCCATCCATCTTTCATGATCTGCCGCCGCTTCTTGTGTGCCGGTGCCGCCAGCGATGCAGTTCTAATTTTTACCCCCTCTCGCCCCCTTCCCACCACCACCCATCCACCCTCCCAGACCCACACGCGACCACGCGCGGCTCACCGAACCGTATAAGCGAAAATAAATCCAATAAAATATTCAAAATTGTTCGCCATGATGAAGCACGGCGGGTTGCTGCCGCTGCTGGTCGGTCGGTCGGTTTCGGCCGCGCCGCGCCAGCCCCATTGTTGTTCCAGGCGGCGCTCTCTGCCCGGACAGACGGGGCGAACGGGGCAATTCGTACTCGGTGTGTGCGAGCAAAAACTGTAACAAAAACACTCGCGCGCCACAACGCGCAACGCAAGTGCACAGCAGGGGTTTTTTGCTGTTTTTTTCGCTTTCTCCCTCTCTCGTACACTCTCTCTCTCTCTCTCTCTTTCTCTCTCTTGCTCGCTTCTATCACCGCAACTCCGCCGATGCGTTTCGTTGGGATTTCGTGTGTTTATTTGCAAATGCATTCCCCAGAAACCCGGGTGCAGTGG